>CAIGRB010016084.1:37181-52831 GCA_903798255.1 Fraxinus quadrangulata | reverse complement strand
TCTTACTCATCTTTATATATATATAAACACCTTATTTCATGAGCCTAGGACACCGATTCCTAGCATGCAAAGTTCTAGCTTCCTTTATATACTTTATCTCAATATTATGTCCGTTTGACATGATTCATATTCTATTTCTTGTGGAAGAGTTTCCTTAAAAAAAAATACTTTATCTTGGGCTTGGAAACTAATATTTAAAAGAGTTTCATCATTAAAGTAATTTATTATTGCATTAGCTTGAAATTTTCATCCATTAAAGATGTGAATTTTTAAAAAGAGAGACAAATGATGATTTACTAATATTTTGTTTATCAAACTAGGTATCATGAAGTACTTATAAGTTTGCAACACGTTATCTTATACGTTAACTGGTATATTAATTATAGTGCGAAGAAATTTCCTCAATTGTATGAGAAATACCATCCTTTCTCTTTCAAATACAAATCGTAAATAAGTGACGAACGATCGAGCAAGGACAAGCCATTAATCTCGATGGAGGTTAGAATGAATTTTGATGAATTAAAGAAAAATTGGTTGACATTTTCATAGCTCAAGCATTCAAACCTTGAAGATAATTAAAAAAAAAAAAAAAACTAGAATTTTTGAAATCATCATCTATCCCCCAATAGTAGAAACCCCTTATTTCATGAGCCTAGGACACCGATTCCTAGCATGCGAAATTCTAGCTTCCTTTATATAGTTTATTTCAATATTATGTCCCTTCGACGTGATTCATATTCTATTTCTTGTAGGAGAATCTTCTTAGAAAATTACTTTATTAAGGACTTGGAAACTAACATCTAAAAGAGCTTCATCTTTCGAAAGAGATTTTGCTGGAAGCTATATTATATCAACTTCCTCTAAAAACTCTTTTAATTAGAAAAAAACACTTTTTATAAAATTAATTAAATGGATTTCAAAATATCTTTTTGATCTCAAAAGTCATGCCAAACAGACTAGAAGTCATGGTCCCGAGTCCCCATCTAATGTGAAATCATATGTTCTCCTTATATATCTTGTATTAATATGGAGTCGTGTCAAAGAAAAAGAAGTCAAACTTTAGAGTTAAAGACACTCGTTAATTCTTCTCTTCTTATTTGTCAAGTTGTTAATCTCACGTTAATTTATCTCGATGAGAAGAAAGAAATTTGTCGTGAGTTCTTATAGTTGAGTTTTCATATATATTTTATGAGAAGTAAACTCGTTGAATGAATTGTATTGCTAGTATTGATATGTAAAATAACACATACAATAGTGAGGTTAAACAAGGGAACGTGGTGAACTACAGGCTAATGGGTTTATGCCCACTATCTTCATTAGATATCTTCCTCACATGTGAGTATGATGAACATTTTGACAATAAATATCTAGCTAGGTAGCAACGAGTACTCGCTTAAGTTGACTTCATTTGAGTACTTCAAATGTATATTAAATTGGTCAACTTGCCAAACGGTTACTACCTCAGTAGCACCATTAGAAACTCAAAGAACACACCAAAAGATCTCTATTTTTTAGTATTTTCTATTACAAAATCTTTCAATTGCCTAGATTCCCACCCCACTATGGGTGTCAAACGACATCAGTGTTTAGCCCACCACTGGGATATGGCAAAGATTTGCCAATTTCTTTACAATCATGTTATATGTACACTCTTATTATACTATTCTTTGCATATGCCACATGACGATATCACATTGAACAGTTTTAAAAAAATACACACTTTCTCATCAACAATTTTTTTGAAAACAATGAAGTGTCAAAGTACGTTTAGCATTGTTCATTTCTTTAAGTTCGTATCAATATTCTGCAACCTTTGTGAAAAATTCAGCATTATTTCATTAACTGTGTCAATTACTAGATCAAAAGAATATTGTCCCACTTTCGGTAGTTCCTGTGACCTGTAGGCATACATTAGTACTCCCTACGCGTCATAGATTAAATTATTTCATTCAACTCATAAAGATAAACTTATTTTTATTTTTACACAAATTATAAAAAATATGTAATTAATAGTGTTGACCTCGAAAAATGGTTCCAACACGTGACCAACAAGATAAGTCTTCACATCAGGTCTTCCTACACACATGGCACGTCGTTAGTAGCTCGTGGCTTTTCCCGGAGGGGTTGGGAGCGGCCGCAAGCACTTCGACGGTCAAGTCAGTTTATAGTTTAGTCGAAAAAGGTTCACCGGAGCCAGTTGGGAAGTGGTTGAATCAGTGTGATAATAAAGCGATAGCATCAAATGGAGAGATTGATACTTGAATATTCAATGTAGTAGGAGAAAATTGGGTTCCAATCCTTCTTTTGCCGTATGGAGAGGGTATTTATACCAAGAGAGGGAAGAGGAGAGCCGTTGGATGCGGTGATACGTGTTATCGGATCCTCTAGGCCTGTCCTATCCTAGGTGTCAATCCGTCCTTCCATAGGATGGCTGGTATTGAATATCTCTGACAAGAACAGTTGAAATTACTGTTTGGGTCCTGCCATGCGTCCCATCAATCAGGGATCTTTTGCGGGGGCAAAGAGAGGGGGGCGAGGCAGGTGCGGAGTTGTGGAAGCGGAGTACGGGACTTTGCATCCCGGTGTACCGCAAATGAGTGATTCCTTTGCTGACATATGTTCAGTTTGCCCCTGATGTAGTCATTTCGCTTGTGCAATTAGTTTCGTCCTATGTGCAATCACTTCGGCTGACGTGTGGCGTGGTGTGGACCATCTCCACTGACACGTGAAGGGTGAAGTGGCGAGCCTGACACGGGCCCATAACAATAGTGATGGGGGTTGGCACCTCTTCGCAGAGCTGTTGCAACACGTAGCTGGTGCAGCCGAGGCTACAGGAGTTGGCAACTCCAGGAGGAGTTGTTGCAACATCGGATTCTGCCTTGGCCGAAGTGATGGGGATTGACAACTCTTTGCAGAGCTGTTGCAACACGTAGTAGGTGCAGCCCAGCCGACAGGAGTTGGCAACTCCAGGCGGAGTTGTTGCAACATGAGATTTTCCTTGGCCGAAGTGATGGGGGTTGACAACTCTTTGCAGAGCTGTTGCAACACGTACCTGGTGCAGCCGAGGTGACAGGAGTTGGCAACTCTTTGTAGAGCCTTAAAGGGCGAAGTGACGGATCTGGAAAAAATCTCGGACTTAATGCCAATGATTTGACAGCTTTCGCGTTTTCCCAATACACGCCAATGTGGCATTTGCCAACTTCCAAGACACGCCTCCTTCGCCCTAAATGGTAATGATGGCGACAGTTTCAATTTCCAGGGGAGACGAGTTTATGTTGTGCGTGAGATTCACCGCTTCATCTGGGCCGTTATTCTAGGCAACCTTTGATTTCAACGGGGTCTTAGCTTTGGACGGTCTAGATGCATTTGGAATTAATCCAACAATTGAGACGAGTCTTGGCATGCCTATATAAGGCCCAAACCCCTCCATTTGCCCATTTTACCTTCACGAAATTCTCAAACCTCCTTTCATTGTTCTTTCTGTTTTCTTTTTCGGCGAGTGTTCAGAGGTGAGGGGAGTTCCTCAGACAAACTGAGTAAGGCCATTAGGGCCGGGGAAAACATTTGGAGATGACCAGCTTCTCCCGTGGACACTTCCGTTCAATGGGGGCTTCGAACTATCTTTCTAAGGCTATTTGAAAACCTTAGAGAAGTGTAGGTGAGTTTTTAGGATACCTGATAACAACGAATTGATAGTCCCTGAGCCAAGTGAGAGGGCTTGTTATTCGAGGCCGAGATGTGTGGAAGTAAGTGAGAACCTCTTCAGGGTGGGCCTTAGGCTACCTTTCCATCCCTTCTTTAGGTTAGTCCTCCGCTCCTACGGGTTGGCCCCGACCCAACTTAACTAGAATGCCTGGTCCCACATGGTTGGGACGTGGATGTTGTGGCGTAGGGTCAGCTTAGGCCTAGATATGCCTTTCAGTGTTTTCCACTCCATCTTTCTTCCCAAGAGTGTAGTCGGGGCTGAGAAAAGTAAGGGATGGTAGTACTTAGCTCCTTGGGGATCGCATTCTCCATTTGTAGTAGGGTTGCCATCCTCGGTCAAATGATGTAGGAGTTCGTGGTTCTGGGCAGCCGGGAGGTGGGATACCATGGAAAATGACCCCATGGCGCCCTTTACAGTTCCCACCTCTTTCTCCACTGCCAGTAAGTTTCGCTCCCCGAGTTGATTTACTTGACTGGTCTTTCTTATGGTTTTAAAATTTTCATCGTTTGCAGGTTCCCTCCCAAGGTGTGAGATCTCCGAGGAGGAATGGGACATCATTAGTCAACTTTATTAGATGCCCCATCGAAGAGGAGTTATAACGAGCTGATTGACCAGAACAAATCGTTCACACTGCACGGACTAATGGCGACTCAAGATAAAGATACCAGCTCAGCTCTTTTATTAGGATATCTTCTTTTCTTGACACTCAACCAATATTTCTTTCTCATAAGCGATTTCGACAAGAAGAAAGTGCTGAGGCCTAATTTCGCCTTTATCTGCCGGAGTGTTACAGAGGCCAGGATGTTGAAAACAAACTCGACTGCTTACAAGAAGTAGTCTAAGAGGCTTCTTTGCCTCAGCAAGGCTCAACAGCCGGCCGAGGAAGACGAGGCGGAGGAAGTGGCCTCCCTCGTGAAAAGAAAAGGGGAACTACCTCTACTTCTGTTTCTGACGTGAAGCCTCATCTCCTACAAACTACCACGGTGACCATTGCGGCCCCGTTGATGATCCCCAAGGCCGTAGTGCCTATTACAGCGTACATGGGCGAAAGGCCCACTAGGAAAAGGCTAAAGAAGCCTACCTCCACTTCCTCGGCTCGGAATAATGTGGTTGATTTTTTGGGGAGCAAGGATGAGGACCTCTTCGAGGCGGTATTGGAGACGATATCTCCAGAAATCGCTGCCACCGGTCGAGTCTACAACAAGTATTGGACCGAGGCCTGACAAGATCATGCCGCCTCGTGCAAAATCGAGGACATTTCGGAGGCCAATAATGCCTGCGTAGCTAGGGCTCTGAGTATGGGCACCGCGGTGGAGGACCTAGTTCGAGGCTTTCGCAAGAAAAACAAAGAGGTGGAGAACAGGATAGAAACCTCGTCAAACTGGGAGGTAAAAGTGGCGAAAGCCAAGAAAGACGCCGAGGAGGCTGAAGAGAAGTGGGTCATGGCCGCCTCCAAATTAGACCCGACCGAGATCCAGGTGAATCAGCTCAAGAACGAGCTATACGAGTGGGCTTCCCACATGACGACTTTGACAAAAAGAGTTTATCAGGCCAATGACTACCAAAGGATTGCCTCGGAGGCTCTGGTCGAGGCCAATAAGCAAAAAGTTGAACCGAGGATGCTTTTTGAGGTCCAAGCAGAAGAAATTGAGTCTCTAAAGGCCGAACTGAAGACGGTTGGGGAGGTAGCAGTCGAAGACTATAAAGCCAATTTCGACAAGACCAAGAAGTATGACGACTTTGCCAACTATTGGGCTTCATGGAGTGCCCATGAGATTATGTCTCGACTGCGAGAAAAGCATCATGAGCTCGACATCAACTTCGTAGAGGAAGAGTTCAGCGGATACACTGGGGGTTGACCGATGATGGAAGAGGAGGTGACAGAGGAGGCCTCTCAAGAAAAAGTGGGGGCAGGGGCAATTGTTAGAATATATTAAACTTTGTACCCCTTATATTTGGCTTCGGCCCGATTTTCATAATGAAATTCATTTTCTTCAGTGTTGTCGCCCCTTATTTGCTTTACTTTATTCCAGTTGTAAAATATTGTTTACATCATCGCTTCGAAAAAACCATAACCATTTAATAAAAATGGCCTTACCTGCCTTTTGCCCTATGTAATGATATTAATAATATTTCCCTTTGTTTATGGAGGTAGCCGATGCGTTAACCACGTAATAACGTATCGGCCTAACTTAACCACTTAAGAAAATGGAAGTAGTCGATGAACCAAGTAATAACGAATCGGCCTATCTTAACCACTTAAGAAAATGGAAGTAGCTAATAAACCAATAATATCCCGCTTAATCAGAAACAGCACCCGCACCGCCTCTGACTACGCAAATGTCCTTGGAGGTGACTCATTTGGAGAAGCTTGAGCCTTGGCAAGGTTGTTTTGATATATACATTTTCTGTTCATCAGAGATGGCACCCGCACCGCCTCTGATTACGCAAATGTCCTTGGAGGTGACTCATGTGGAGGAACTTGCACCTCGACAATGTTGTCTTGACGTACATTTTTTGTTTCGTCAAAAATCGCACCTGCACCTCATCTGATTACGCAGATGTCCTTGGAGGTGACTCTCGTGGAGGAGCTTGCACCCCGGCAAGGTTATCTTGATGTACATTTTTTGTTTCGTCAAAGATGGTACCCGCACTGCCTCTGATTACGTAGATATCCTTAGAGGTGACTCCTGTGGAGGAGCTTGCACCTCGGCAAGGTTGTTTTGATGTACATTTTCTATTTCGTCAAAGATGACACTCGCACCGTCTTTGATTACGCAGATGTCCTTGGAGGTGACTTCTTTGGAGGAGCTTGTACCTCGACAAGGTTATTTTGATATCTCAATGCACGAACGTGGTGAAATGGAAAATTCATTCATTTGATGGCAATATTTACAAAGTTACAAGCTTCCTACTGGTAGTACTTCCTTAGGTGCTCGATGTTCCAGGGGTGAGGCATCACTTTTCTTTCCAGGTCCTCTATGTTGTATGTGGCAGGCATGACCTCTCCAACAATTCGATACGAACCTTCCTAGTTAGGGCCCAAGGTTCATGTGCCAGGGTCCTTGGTTGATGGGAATACCCTGCGGAGGACCAGATCTCATACGAAAGATCATTTTCCTTACTTTGGCATTATAGTATCGAACTATCTTACGTTGGTAAGAGGCGATCTTGGTATGAGAATCATCTTTTTTTTTTCAAGGAAGTCCAGTTTGAGTCTTCTTAACTCGTCATTCAACACCTCGTTGAAGTGGATGCGACGAGGAGAGAGAACGCTAACTTTTACAGGGCTCATGGCCTTAGCGCCATAGGTCATGGAAAACGGAGTTTCCCCGTGGCTGTTTTGTAGGTAGTTCTGATGGCCCGAGAACTTGAGGGAGCTCGTCTACCCCAAACTTCTTTGGAAGCGTTCAGCTTCATTTTCAGAGTGAGCTTTATGGTCTTGTTGACTGCCTCAACCTGGCCATTTACCCGAGGATGATGAGGTGAAGAGAAATGCTTCCTGATTTCGAGCTCATCGCATAAGTCCCGGATCTTTCTGTTGTCAAACTGTCTGCTATTTTCTGAGACCAGAGAATGAGGTATGTCGAACAGGCATATTATGTTCTTCCAGAAGAATTTAGAGGTATTTGCTTCGATAATCTTGGAAAGAGGCTCTGCTTCTACCCATTTGGTAAAATAATCAATAGCAACGATGGCGAAGCGAGCGCTTGCTTTTCCTTTGGGCAAGGGCTAATGAAATCTACACCCTATTTGGCAAACGGCCAGGGGCTAGATACAACATTGAGTTCCTGAGATGGTTGCCTCTGTACATTGGTGAAGGGTTGGCACTTGTCACATTTGCGTACGAAATCAATGGCGTCCCTTTTTAGGGTCGATCAGTAATACCCTTACTTGAGTATTTTATGTGCCAAAGCTGGTCAGTCGGAGTGATTCCCACAAATGCCCTCATGCACTTCTCTAAGGATATAATTCGCTTCTTTTTCCCTTGTGCATCTGAGAAGGGGAGAGGAGAAGTCGTGTTTATACAAAATTTCATCTTGTAGGATGAAGTGAGCAGCTCTCCTTCGAAGCCTCCGTACTTGAGTCTCATCCCTGGCAAGGCTTGCTCCTTTAGATAAGCTAGGATAGGTAGCATCCAAGGCAGAGTACTCTCAATCCACATCAGTTCTACGCCTCTCTTGATAGAGGGTTCAACCAGGTGTTCGATTGGTATTATTTTTAGGAGTTCCGAATCTTTGCTACTGGCCAACTTTGATAGAGCATCAGCATGGGAGTTTTCCTGGCGTGGTACCTACATCAATTCAAATTTCTCAAAGTTGGGTAGGAAGTCCATGACCAGTTTCAGATAAGCTGCCATGTGTTTTTCTCTGGCCACAAAGTTCCCATTGACTTGATTCATTACCAACTATGAGTCACTGCTGATAACCAATCTTTTTACTTGCAGTTCTTTGGCTAGCTGAAGTCCGGCTAAGAGAGCCTCATATTCGGCCACATTGTTGGAGGCTTTAAATCCAAGCCTTACGGCACAGTTGAGTTTATGCCCCTCTGGGCTCTCTAACACAACTCTAGCTCCGGAGCCTGCCTCTCCTGAAGAGCCATCAATAAAGAGATTCTAGGTGTGATGTTCTCCTGGTTCCATGTTCACTTCGATTTCAGGGGCTTTAGCGAATTCCGCAATGAAATCAGTTAGGGCTTGGCCCTTGATTGCTGTTCGAGGCGTGTATACAATGTCGAATTCACTGAGTTCAATTACCCATTTTAGTAATCTCCCTGAGGCGTCTAGCTTTTGTAGGACTTGCCTTAGCGGGAAATTTGTCAAGACATGAATACTATGGGCCTGAAAATATGGCCTCAACTTCTGGAAGCGGTGACTAAGGAGAGGGCCAACTTCTCCATGTCAGGGTAGCGAGCTTCAGTAAGTTGCAAGGCTTTGCTCACATAGTAAATTGGCAACTGGTGCGTTTCTTCTTCTCGTACGAGTACCGAGCTGATTGAATCTTCAACTATAGCCAAGTACAATGATAAGGGTTCTTCTTCCTTTGGCTTATTAAGGAGGGGAGTTCGACCCAAATAGTTTTTCAACTCCTGGAATGCTTCTTCGCACTATAGGGTCCATTGGAACTTCTTCCCCCCCTCCCCATTTGAGGATTTTGTAAAAGGGTAAGTACTTTTCATTGGCCCTTGAGATGAAGCGATTCAGTGTGGCCACTCTACCAGTGAGCCTTTGCACTTCTTTAGGCTTCTATGGTGACTTCATTTCGATTTGAGCTTTGTTTTTTTCAGGTTGGCTTCGATTCCTCTTTGATTCAGAATATAACCCAGGAACTTGCCCGAAGCCACACCAAATGCACACTTGAGGGGCTTCAGCCTCATGTGGTACCTTCTTAGTGTTAGGAAGGCCTCTTCCAGGTGCCTGATGTGTTCCTTTGCCAGGAGGCTTTTCACAAGCATATCGTCAACATAAACTTCCATAGTTTTGCCTAGTTGATCAGCGAACATTTTGTTGACTAACCTTTGGTAGGTAGCCCCAACATTTTTCAGGCCGAATGACATTACCTTGTAGCAATAAAGCCCTCTATCCGTGATGAAAGAGGTACTGTCCTCGTCGCTTGGGTACAAGAGAATCTGATTGTAGCCTAAGTAGGCATCCATGAAGCTTAGCAGTTCATGCCCAGTTGTTGAATCAACCAGTTGGTCGATCCTCGGGAGTGAGAAGCTATCTTTTGGGCATGCCTGATTGAGGTTAGAAAAATCGATACAAACCCTTCGTATGCCGTTGTGGTTTTTCAGTAATACAGGGTTCAAGATCCACTTCGGATAGTTGGCCTCACGAATAAAACCATTGTTGATTAGTCTTTCCACCTCTTCTTTCAGTGCCTTATACCTTTCGACATTTAATGCCCTCATTTTCTGCCTATGTGGAGTGTGGTTCAGGACCATATCTTCATGTTTCCATGCGAAGATATCTGAGTTCTTTCGAAAGAAGTTTTTCAGCTCTTTCTCAGTTTTTTCTTCTAGCTCTTTCCGACCTGTAGAACCCTCGATTCGTTTAGGGGGTCTATAGGGAACGTTTCCAGCTCTTCTGTTGGGGCGGTTTGTGATTCTGCCTCAATCACCCTAGGATCTAACTCTTTTAAGGATATTTCAGATCTAGCCTATGCCATTAAATATTTTGCTTTTTTCTAGATACTCGAGTTCAAATATCCATCGAGTCCATATCATTGCTAAACAATAGCCACATTCAAATTTACTCGACATTCATCCGATTAATTCATGGCTGCCAAAGAAGCCCCAACAAGCATCGAACATCTCCGATGAGATCCATGGAGCAATTCTTAGATAGCAAGCACTAGCTCCCGATGCAACTTCATAGAAAGCAATCAAAGAAAAAATCGAAAATAATGAAATGTACGGTAGGGGTGAACGCGGTTCGATTTGGGCGGTTTGTACCATATTTTCAATTCAAACCATTTCATGCGATTTGGAATTTTTTCAAACCAACTCAAACCATTTTATTTTTCGAATCAAACCAAACCAAACCAAACCATAATTTGCGGGTTGGTTCAGTTTTAATCCGCGGTTTACCTATCGCATTATAATAATATATTTAAAATAAGTTAACATATAAGTTTTAACGAGAACTAATAATGTTAAATGTTAAATTGCATCCATCTTTCCCACGAAACCCGTGAATAAATTATTTTCAAAGTTGGTTACTAAAAGACGTTAATAGAACGAATATATCTTTTTTCCTTTTTATTTACATTTTCTTGTTTGCTTTTCATATTGTCGTATAGCGTTTGATGAAGACAGAGTCACATTCTACTGTAATAGTTTGGTTAAAACTCCTTTCATCCTATCGGTGAGAAGAAAAATAAGGACTGAACATGATATGTTTAAATGTACAAAAAATGATATAGTTTAGATTTACTGAAAATTAACAAATTTTATTCTCTAACGACTTTCAGAAAGTAGAAGGTAGCAGTAGTAATTAGGGAGCTTTAACATTTTCACACAATGAATGCGCTATATCCTTTGTACTTTCTAAACCACAAAAAGTTCATTAATCACTTGGGCACACGAACAATCATTTTTTTATCCAAATCACAGCTCACAAGTGTATAATAAGTTCAAAGACAACAAATAAAAGAAAGAACAATGAAAAAATGACTTAAATAGGAAGTTAAGACTTATCAAGAGAGAAGAGAGAAAGAGGTGATTCGGGTAAAAATTAGCAAAACAACAAACAAAAGGCGACTAGCAATTTGTGAATGGGAATCGCATTTTGTTCAGCAGTGACAGACAAGCATCAAATGTTTGAAAAATGAGAGTTTAGGTTAGGGCTTATGAAGTTGTGAGCTTAGTTTGATATCGTGATTTTGTTGGATTATGATTTGGATTGTTGAAAATAAATGCTTTTTTTTTTTCCATTTCATATGATTTAGGAATTATTTTAGTTTAAATTAGATATCAGGTTAAGACGTGTATTGTGGACTTATAAAATTATCGACCAATAATGATGAACTTAATTTACTTTATGTGATTATTTCAATGAGTTGATTGTAATTTATATTGCTAAAGAGGTATTTTTTCTAAAAAGTGAAAAATTAAAAATTTGTAAGTTTATAAAACTAATTTTTTTAATAAAAAACGGTTCGGTTCGATTTTATGCGATTTTTGAAAATTGAAACCTAAACCAAACCATTTTAAAATGGTTTGGCTTGATTTGAGAGAAAAAAAACTGCGAGTCCACGTGGACTCGAACCAACGATTTCAAACTAACGATTTCGGTTCGGTTTGCGGTTTAGCGTTTTTTTTTTGTGCAGTCGTAATGTGCGGGGTGGTTATTATAAAGGTTTCTTTTGCTCCTAGAAAATGTTTGAAAAACATGCTACAGAACTACAAAGCAGCAATGTTCTAAATTGTGAGCATAAGCATATACCCGCATATGTTCAATGCATTTGCGAAACTCCTCGAATTCAAGTTGTGAGTGTGAGAATGCCATTTCGTTGACTGTATATGCACACTTAAACGTCAAAATGTACTTAAAAATTATGTCAAAATTAGCCTAGTGAACCCAACTCAATTTTATAACTTAAAAAAAAAAACAAAAAACAAATTGAGCCTAACAAATATCAAATTAACTTAAATTAAAAAATCAAAAATCAAAACAATTTTTTCGTAGAATGGCAAACTATCTACACCAAGTCCGAGTCTCCATCTTCTTTGGTCTTTCTCTAGTTTTATTAGCAAGTAATGCTATTAGTGAACAAATCTTGGATTGTTGATGGTTGTGATGGTATGGAAGAGATTAATGATGACATCTTACCTTTTACGAAAGGTAATACAAATTTTTGAGTTAAAATAAGGGAACCTGATGAAAATGATTTTACATTGGATAACATGAAAGATGATTTGGATGAAGAGGAGTTTGAATTGAAATTCAATAAAGAGTTAGACAATATTTAGAATTTTTTAAGTCAATGTTTGTGTCTAATTTAATCGTAGGAATTGTTACTAAGTAATTGTAATATTTATGATTTTGAGCATTATATTTTTTTGTTAAAAATTTGAAGAATATGTATAAATTAAGTTCAAGTAATTGTAGTTTTTATGATTTTGGACAAATTTTTTTTTTTTTTTTTGAAAATATGAAGAATGTGTATAAAGTTAAAAGAATGCATATGTTTTTTAGTTTAAAATATTTAAAACAATATTAATAATGAAAAAAAATGCTTAGTTACGCACATACTTCACGAAGGAACACATATTTATGTAATGCTTAATACTCGATTGAAACGCATTGTCACGCATTACATTGTTTAGAACCTTATCGAGCAAGGACAAAAATACGGTAAGTAGATATTTCGACTGTGAATAGACAATGAAAGAGTGGCTTGTGATAGAGTGATGATGTATTTGGCGAAGTGGGTGAACATACTTGTGAAGGAAATGATCTTTACATGGAAATAAATTGGAGTGATTAATGAAGAAATTATTGCAGAATCCAAAGTGACTAATACATGACCAGATGAATAAATCGGAAGCTTGTACGATATTTGGTTTGATTACCCTAACTATGGTAGAATATTTTCGAGAAGTTATAAACAAGGCATTTTTAAATTCTATTTTCTTTAAATTTAAGTTCAACTATATATTTAATGGGATTCACATTTTTTATTAACTTTCAACTAAACATTTAAATCAACTCTTATCGAAATTTACTAGAAATATGACTTTTTGGTAAATGTAAAGATTCCATGATTTCATGATTTTTGAAGCAAGAAAAATGTAAAGATTGAGAAAATAACAACACAAAGATTTATGTCAAAAACCTCCAAATCGGAGAAAAACTATGTGATGTCAAAGACAAACACTTGCACTATATGAAAAGTTTATATAATCATAGAAAATCTCTCATACACTGCAAATACCCAAGTATTCTAGGAAAAATATATCCTAAATTTTATCACATTCATCATTCCTATTTTTGAACAATTCACAAAGAGAACAAGAAAAATTACGAGGCTAGGCTTATAATTTTCATTGCACAACCCTCAAGCACACAAGAAAAATTCTTACCGGGTGAGACTAAAAGGATCCCTAATGCCCACTAATCCAATTATACTTGAACAGACAATTAAAAAAAAAAAAAAATCAAATTCATATTTTGATTTGGACAATACTTACTAAGTTAAAAATCCTAACCATCTTCACATTAACTTTAGATAGTCTAAGACGACAAATGGGAATTCTTCCATGTCTTCTCAAAGTTGAATAATTGTGTCTGTGATTCAATCCCGTCACTTTTATCTCCTTGGTCATGCTACTTGGGAGATTTTAGTAAATCTATTTTTTTTACAGCCACAATTATTATGACCTAGAATTACCATACTCCACCATAAAGAGTATTTGCCATTGGAATAAATTTGTTCTTAGAATTTCAGTGACTCATATCAAACAAACTTATTGAAAATTATGATATAACCCCATGTTTCAAGGGTTCATCAGCTATTGACATAAATTTCACCACACATCCTACATCATGCCAAAACCATGGTCACATTCAACTTTGTGGACCCAATAACGATAACACTCAACTATCATGACAACTTGTATGCTTCACACATCTCATAAGGATGAACATATTCTTTCCAAAGAATATTATTTGAAATTTACGCAGTTTGACCCTACACCTAGAGGGGGGGGGNTTTTTTTTTTTTTTTTTGAAAATATGAAGAATGTGTATAAAGTTAAAAGAATGCATATGTTTTTTAGTTTAAAATATTTAAAACAATATTAATAATGAAAAAAAATGCTTAGTTACGCACATACTTCACGAAGGAACACATATTTATGTAATGCTTAATACTCGATTGAAACGCATTGTCACGCATTACATTGTTTAGAACCTTATCGAGCAAGGACAAAAATACGGTAAGTAGATATTTCGACTGTGAATAGACAATGAAAGAGTGGCTTGTGATAGAGTGATGATGTATTTGGCGAAGTGGGTGAACATACTTGTGAAGGAAATGATCTTTACATGGAAATAAATTGGAGTGATTAATGAAGAAATTATTGCAGAATCCAAAGTGACTAATACATGACCAGATGAATAAATCGGAAGCTTGTACGATATTTGGTTTGATTACCCTAACTATGGTAGAATATTTTCGAGAAGTTATAAACAAGGCATTTTTAAATTCTATTTTCTTTAAATTTAAGTTCAACTATATATTTAATGGGATTCACATTTTTTATTAACTTTCAACTAAACATTTAAATCAACTCTTATCGAAATTTACTAGAAATATGACTTTTTGGTAAATGTAAAGATTCCATGATTTCATGATTTTTGAAGCAAGAAAAATGTAAAGATTGAGAAAATAACAACACAAAGATTTATGTCAAAAACCTCCAAATCGGAGAAAAACTATGTGATGTCAAAGACAAACACTTGCACTATATGAAAAGTTTATATAATCATAGAAAATCTCTCATACACTGCAAATACCCAAGTATTCTAGGAAAAATATATCCTAAATTTTATCACATTCATCATTCCTATTTTTGAACAATTCACAAAGAGAACAAGAAAAATTACGAGGCTAGGCTTATAATTTTCATTGCACAACCCTCAAGCACACAAGAAAAATTCTTACCGGGTGAGACTAAAAGGATCCCTAATGCCCACTAATCCAATTATACTTGAACAGACAATTAAAAAAAAAAAAAAATCAAATTCATATTTTGATTTGGACAATACTTACTAAGTTAAAAATCCTAACCATCTTCACATTAACTTTAGATAGTCTAAGACGACAAATGGGAATTCTTCCATGTCTTCTCAAAGTTGAATAATTGTGTCTGTGATTCAATCCCGTCACTTTTATCTCCTTGGTCATGCTACTTGGGAGATTTTAGTAAATCTATTTTTTTTACAGCCACAATTATTATGACCTAGAATTACCATACTCCACCATAAAGAGTATTTGCCATTGGAATAAATTTGTTCTTAGAATTTCAGTGACTCATATCAAACAAACTTATTGAAAATTATGATATAACCCCATGTTTCAAGGGTTCATCAGCTATTGACATAAATTTCACCACACATCCTACATCATGCCAAAACCATGGTCACATTCAACTTTGTGGACCCAATAACGATAACACTCAACTATCATGACAACTTGTATGCTTCACACATCTCATAAGGATGAACATATTCTTTCCAAAGAATATTATTTGAAATTTACGCAGTTTGACCCTACACCTAGAGGGGGGGGGATGAATATGTGTAAATGCGGAATTAAAAATTGTAATTAACCAACTATAAGTCAGTGATAAATTATCTCTAGATGTTTAAGCATACAGTCAAATTAACCTATTTTTGAATACAACTGAATATGAAAACTGTAAATAAAGTAGTAAAAAA
>CAIGRB010016084.1:16311-35732 GCA_903798255.1 Fraxinus quadrangulata | reverse complement strand
GGGGGGGGGATGAATATGTGTAAATGCGGAATTAAAAATTGTAATTAACCATCAATAAGTCACTAATTAATTATCTCTAAATTGTTAAGCATACAGTCTAATTACCATATGTTTGAATACTGCAAAATATGAAAATAGTAAATAAAGTAGTAAAAAACACACGGAATATTTACGGAGAAACCCCAACTAGGTAAAAACTCCAAGCGCTTTGTAAGTCAAAATCAACTATAAATAATCGAACTTACAGTCCGCTAGACAAGACGACGACACGAACTTTCTGACCTCCTGACGGAAGTTAATACAGTCTTCCTGGATTGCGTGCCCCTACACCAACTCCTGACTACAATCTGGCAGCCCTCGTGAATTGCGCGCTCCTGCATCAACTCCTTAACTACAATATCAAAGCCCTCTTAGATTCTCTAACCCTTGACTTTGTGGATTCGTCTATCTTCTGTGGATTCTTGAAGACCTCCGTGTTTCTCAGTAAGCTTGGTATTTGGATTCAATGGAACTGATGTTTTCTCCACCAAGTATAATCAAACAATGAAGGTTGAAGTCTCTCAATGAATTGGAAGATGAAAAGATGAAGCTCTCAAGTTCTCTTTATGTTTCAACCTTCAAATTTACATTCTATGACATTCTGGTATTTATATGATAAGGTTATGGTTGAAGGGTTGGATAAAAAGCCTTGAAGTCGCGATTAAAAAATTTTCGGCTAATCCTGTCGCTCGAGCGAGAGTTTAGCAACAGTCGAGCGATGGCTTGTTGCTTGAGAGAGGACGCGGAGACAGTCTAACGAAAATGTTTCTGTTTCTGCCGCTCAAGCAAAGTCCGACGACAATTTAGCGAAATTGCAGCGCCGTTTTTTGTCATCTTTTGAAACTCGAACCCTAGAACTTATACAATTGAATTACGAAAATACAACTTACTCATTGACTTTTATAACCTATTCAATTTAGTTCTTTTTGTTCATAGACTTGCCAATTACATCATAAACTATCGAAATTTAACAAGTTCCCCTCTAGAATTCTATGACAAAACTACAATCTAAAGTCAAGATAGCAGTGAAAAAATTACAGCCTCAATGACCGACACTACGAACACCAACTGTCTTGATTGAATTCTGCTTTTCCTTTATCAAAACCTTTTTCCTAAAATAGACAACTCAAATACCTAGTGTAAAATGTATGTGAAACAATAATAAGTGTAAAAGCAATTCAAATAGTTAATCCAAACAGTTATGACACATCATTTTAGTTTAATACCACAAACTAAATTAAGATATAATATCAATGCAACCCAACATACCAAAATGAAACGTGGATATTACAAAACATCAAAACTTAATCTACCAATATTAAAATGATCATTTAATGCCTTAGAGTCAAATTTTTTAGATACATCATATCAAGTCAAAAATATCATATACATTGAAAAATATCTACTCCATCATAAAAAATATACTACTCCTTTTTGTTACAAAATGATAAGTGACCGAGAATTAACATACAATAGCCCAAAAATGCAGTTGTTAGCATGCACAAGCATAATCAATGGACAGTAACATTTCCCACATACGTAACTCAAGTCAGCATGAAGTAAATTGTATAAGTGACCCATATATTTAAAGTGTCACATTATCTTTGGAAGTAGGACTCCAAACTTTAATTGTAAGAAATGACTTGCTAAACACCACTGCCAATAATGGTATTCCTCTACTTATAAAAGTTAAACCAAGTAAAGTACATTAGAATCTACACAGAAAAGTTTATTTTGTATATAAAAAAATTTTATCTCCCTGAATTTGAGCAGATTTTTTTCTCATATTTTTTAATATTTGAAACTCATTATTATTTTTCTCATCTTAAGTGAATGTTTTTCTTCATTAAGCGACTAAAATGACATATATAACAAGCTTTAAGCCGATTAATCCAAGTCAGTTGACTACAGACACCAAGTTATGAGAAGCCCACAAACTTAATTACTCGAGTCAAATAGGCTCCGAAGAAAAATATAAGATATTGAGTTTTTTTTTTTTTAATACCAGGGATAAACTTGAGCTTATGTCTAATACATAAAGTCAATTCATATTCAAAGTCACCTTACTAACATGTAATTGTCATCCCAAAGCTTACACACGCGGTAGAGTTCAACTATCAATATTATAGTGTGTGCAGTGCAGATGATACATGAAGACACATATACTAAGTACTCCATAAATAACCTAAGCCAGTAATGGAAATTATGTTACAGCTCATCGATTAACCCTATACTTGATCACAACAAACAAATTCAAGTATATTATATATTAAACTATAAAAACAATTTTCGCATTTTTATTTTTCAAGTTTCCATTTTTTTTAATTTAAAGCATGAATGTACTAAGCACATAAAAAATATCAAACACACAAAAATAAAAATCAAATAATAATAAATATAAAAAAAAATATGCATGAGTTTTCTCATAGAAAAACAAATAAACAAATATGATGTATGCATAAATCAATGTTACACAATGGTAAAGTACGAACATGTACTAAAAATACATAATCAATAAGGTATATTGACGCTCTTACCCTTAAGAGCGCGATCAGGCTCATGACCTCTCAGATCACTTTTTTTAACCTAATTTTTTTCAGATACAGAGGTAATTTTAGTTAACCGAGTAATCATTTCAGTTAGGTAGCTAACTTGATTTGCAAGAAAGTTAACCTTGTTAGTGCTATCCTGACTTTTACCGCTCGACGTACGTTTACGACAGTCAGCCCTTATGTGTCCCAGTGCACCACAACGATGACATTTGGGAACAAATTTACGTGGTAGTTGACGTTGAATCATAGGACGATTGATCCTACGTTGTCTAGTAGCCTTGATCCTACAACGTTCATGCCTTTAGGTGCAAAATTAGCAACATTCCTGATCCTGGTATTAGTTGTGGGAACATATGTGGTTTTGGATGTACTAGCAATGTCATCGCCATTTTGAACATATCCTAGACCTTGCCTATTACTAGCAGGCTTGTTCAATCTCAACAGTTGACCGATTTTTTTAGTTCCACTCATGAAAGACTGGAGTTGAGTATTAGATTTTTCCAATTGACTTGTTAAGTTTTAACTTTAGCTTCTAAGTTTTCATTAACAAGTTTTAACTCGCTCAATTTTTTGATAGAGTCCTGAAGGTCAGTTGAGATTCTCTCTTTCAAGCCCATCAAGTTTTTTCAGCACAGCTATGTTGACCTTTTTGATTTTAAAACTCTCCTCGAACAACTGTCGATAAATATTTTCATCATCCTTAGTCTTCCTCACTCTCAGACTCCTCACTGCAACTAATGTTCTCAGTCTTCTACTCCCATTATCAGATTCAGTCTTAACTCTAGACGTGAACGCCATATATTATCCCTTCCTTTTCCCCGAATTATTCTTAAGATTAGAACATTCATTCATATAGTGAACGACTCTTTGCACTCATGGCATATAACAGATTGGGTTTTCTTACTGGAAGCCCTAGAAGAATTTTTATCATGTTTCTGATATACAAATTTACTAGGATTAGCAATTTTCCTCTCTTGAGATTTTCTCCTATTCTTCATGGCTTTTTGGAATTATTTAACGAAATAAGTTATTTCGTCGTCTCTGGGGTTCTCAGCATCAGTCGACTCATTATCTTCTTTTCTAATAATGTTCATGACTATGGATTTAACCTTTTCGATTGAGATATGGTGAGTTCATAGGTTTGGAGGGATCTTACGAGTTCATCTATCTTAATGTATCTAAGTCCTTAGTTTCTTCAATCGCCGTGATCTTAGGTCTAAACCTTTCCGGTAAGGATTTAAGAATTTTTCTAACGATTTTGGAATCAAGGATCTTTTCACTTAGGTTAAAGCTCGAATTTACTATATCATTCAACTTCGTATAGAATTCATCGAACGATTCATCATCCGCCATTCTAATCTCTTCAAATCTAGAGGTTAACATCTGCAATTTAGAATTTTTTAACCGTTTTAGTTCCTCGTGTTTGGTTTCTAAGATGTTCCAAACTTTTTTAGCTTTCTCACACATCGAAACTCTTCTAAATTCTTCCACAGATACAGTCATAAACAGGGCATGTAAGACTTTTCTATTCCAGTTACACTCATCTAATTTTGTACTAGTCTAATTAGCAATGGGAGTGGGGATTACTTCTTTATTAATTGTAGAACTAGGTGCAGCCCAACTATTTACTACATTAAGCCACATACGTTCATCTAGGAATTTTAAAAAGGCTCTCATCCTAACCTTCTAGTAGGCATAGTTGCTTCCGTTAAAAAACGAAGGAACGGATAGAGACTGACTCATCTAGATAAATTTATGGGTCAGGAATCGAAATGTGGCTCTGATACCAATTGAAATTTACGTAGTTCAACCCAAACTATATCTAGAGGGGGTGAATAGGTGTAAATGCGGAATAAAAAATAGTAATTAATCAACAATAAGTCACTAATTAATTATCTCTAAATTGTTAAGCATACAGTCTAATTACCCTACGTTTGAATACCACAGAATATGAAAACAGTAAATAAAGTAGTAAAAAAAACACGGAATATTCATGGAGAAACTCCAACTGGGTAAAAACTCAAGGCGCTTTGCCAGTCAAAATCAACTATAAACGATCGAACTTACAATCCGCTAGATAAGACGACGACAATAACTTTTTGACCTCCTGATTCAAGTTAATACAGTCCTCATAGATTGCGTGTCTCGCAAGAACTTCTTATTGAGATTCTGACTACGTACCCCTACACCAACTCCTGACTACAATCTGACAGCCCTCCTGAATTGCGCGCTCCTGCATTAACTCCTTAACTGCAATATCAAAGCCCTCCTAGATTCTCTAACCCTTGGCTTTGAGAATTCATCTATCTCCTGTGGATTCTTGAAGAACTACGCGTTTCTCAGTAAGCTTGGTATTTGGATTAACTAGAACTGATGTTTTCTCCGCCAAGTATAATCAAATCAATGAAGATAGAAGTCTCTCGATGAATTGGAAGATGAAAAGATAAATCTCTCAAGTTATCTCTATGTTTCAACCTTCAAATTTACATTCTATGGCGTTCTGGTATTTATATGATAGAGTTAGGGTTGAATAAGCTGGATAAAAAGCCTTGAAATTGCGATTAAAACATTCTCGGCTAACCCTGTCGTCCAAGCGAGAGCTCAGCGACAGTCGAGCAATGGCTTGTCGCTCGAGCGAAGACCTGCACGTCAGTCTAAATGTTTATGTTTCTGCCGTTCAAGTGATGTCCTGGCGACAGTCTAACGAAATTGCGGCGTCTTTTTTTTTGTCCTCTTTTGAAGCTCGAACCCTATAACCTATACAATTAAATTACGAAAATTATAAATTACTCAACTTTTATAACCTATCCAATTTAATCCTTTTTATTCACAGACTTGCCAATTATATAATAAACTATCAAAACCTAACATTATTGTTTCTCATGGAGAAAAAGACATGTTGGTAGCAACAAAATCAATATATCCATTTATGGAATCCAGTGATTTGCTGAACTCGCTCTGCTTTCGGACAATTTTCTTGGGGTGTCCAAATTGTCCACATCTTGAAAACATGCTAATCTTTTTTTTTTTTTCTTCGAATCCTTGCTCAATTCAGAGTGATCAAAATATCATTGACTTCCACTTGGCACAAGCCAAAATTGATTCTCTCGTCAAAGTTCACCGCGTCACATGAATATATTTTCGGAACGACCTGACTTTCTTATACCATTTGTTAATAATTTTCGCTTTTTTCATTCAAGGCAAAACACTGAACTCTTAATAGGGCTTTCCCAAATATTGATCTCATACGTAAACTATTCTTTAAAAAAATACTCAAGTGGGCTCGATTACTTATTGAACATAGTGACTAATTTTGAATGCGAATACATGTTCACTACTTCAATTTATATTGGCTCTCCACATAACAATGTGATGACCATGATAAACTAATCCTACTCTTTGACATATCAAAGAACTTTAGATTCACGAATAGGAAACACTATCTTGTATTGAATTTAGGTAATCCATAAGATAGTCACGTATGATTAATTCCTTAGCACAACCAACTATAAATTAATCAACACTTGGTTAGTCCAATACATTTTTAGGTGTATCAGTGTCATTACTCCCGAACGAACAATCGTCACAATTAAGAAAAACAGCATATCTCAATTGGTAAACTAATTGAAGCTTCCATGCAAATAGATTGCCAGCCTCAATTAGTCGCTCTTAGACAAATATTTCTCGATCGAAATATAAACAAATCTCCCGCACTTATCTAAGTAGAGATATAACTCATATTATCACGATGTGATCGATGTTCATTAATCACTTACTCAAATATACAATGAATAATTCAATCGAAATAAATAAATAATATTTAACATTCGTTTGATCCCCATTTTTTTAAAATAATTTTTTCTCTTATTTTTAACCACATTTTTCAATAAAATTATATTACACGCAAATTCAAAAATTTGCCTTATTTTTCAGTCATGCATTCTTCATCTATTATTTTGAAATGCATTTTTTAAAATCATACTCTAAGATAAACTAAAATGTCATACATTAAATGGATGGTGGATACACAATTGAAAGATTGAGGAATTTTCACCATTTACATATTTGTAGTCATAGACTCAGTCAAGGCATCCACATTCGTCGCGTACAACAAGCAACGTGTTTACAAACCCCACCTGGAAATTATATGCCTAAAATAGAAAAGGAAAAAGATATATAAAAAATAATGACTAGCAGATATTCTTTTGTTTGAAATATCACCAAATTTTGGGTAATATTCTGCGGGTCACCAGATTTTTTGAGTAGGCCACTGGATCCCGTGAATTTATAGGTTTATTTCAATTTAGTTAGGTTGCTAACGTTGAAACTCTGAATTTATATCAAAATTTTTGTTAAAGACTCGACGAGTGCACACTTTTCATTCATAAAGAACCGCTGAGTAATAATATGAAGAAGTCAAAGATGACCGTCAAGTACAAGCCAAATTCCTAGAGTTTGATTAGAAATGTCTTCAGCGTTCGTACCAATATTTTGGTGGTGAACTATATGGTCGTAACTTAAATACTTTTTAACTTTAAAACAAGAACAACTTAAATTCAAAATGACATAAAAATATGAGCTTTCTAGGTCGCCACTAGTAACGTGTTCTATGTGTCCTACCATCATATTTTGCTATTTTTTCGCCTACTTATTGTTCCCTTCTTTTCTCACTATTAACACATACCAATCTAGACTTGACCTTGCTAGTGGTCGTGCCACTAAAGAAAATGAAGCAATTAAAAACTCATAACATGCACATTTATTATAATATATTTTAATCGCTAGTGATAGGCAAAACATTTTTCTTGTAGATCTCATCTTCTTAATTAGTATTATCTAATCTAAAAAGTAAAATCTCTTCATCAAATTTTTTTTTTTAAATAGTCATTTTGTCGAAATCTAATTTAATCCCACATTTCATTGGACCTATAACTTTTATCTATTTTTAACCACACATTTTATAAAACTCACCATCTTTTAATCCCAAAAAACTTTGTTAAAGATAGACTAAATTCCACATTATATTATGGAAAATCATAGATTAGAATTGAATCTTTTCAACGGATATACCAATATTGTAAAATCTCTCGACCCTCCAATTTTAATACACCGTTTATAAAAAATCCTCGCTCTTTGAAACTATCTCATCATAAAGTTGCCATATCTTCTTGTTTTTCCCTACTTCGATTAGATATTCTTGAACAGATTTTATCTTCGTGCCTATAATCGTACTAAAACTTTGAATAATGCAGTTGCCACGATTGACACCATTTATTTATTAATAAATTGAACTAGTATGATCTTTTTTGCTTTCCTTTTATTTCAAATCGTAAGAGAAGGTAAAACGAAAATCTAATCAAGACTATAAGTTTACCTAGTTTTATACACCAAGTCCAAGTTTCATTGGACATCAAGTTTGGGCAAATAAAGTTGTACGCTTTCCTATATTAGTCCACTCCTGCCTCCGTTGAACCCAAAAGTAGTAGAAAACGTGTGGAAAGTAAAGATAAAGTGCTATATGATGTTATAAAATAAAATATACAGTATCACTTTTGTAATTTTTATTTTTTATTTTTTTTAGGGATATTCAAACTTTTGGTATTTTTTTTTTATTAATTAAATCAGTACTTTAACACTTAATTAATGTATGAAGATATTGAATGTGCAGTGTGATGTTTATTTTTAATTTCAAACGTTCATTTTACTAATTTAATTCTTAATGAACTAGAATTAAAAAAAGCATTAACTTACTAAAGATATATTTTACTTGTGATTATAATCAATGAATTGAAAATCTGAGATACAAATATATTAATTGCATCTTTAATTATCCTGCTAAAATGGACATAAGTTCAAGTATTTAAACATTGAACAATCACTAATAATATTGCCAACAATCGATATAACTTCTTCCCAATTTGTTAAACGCGATGAATATCACTATATAATTTCTTGTCGTAATACGAGAATTTTACTCGAGAATCTTAAGTGCGTGTATGAGAACTAATCAAGCTTGAATTTCAAGTAAAATATCAAAACCAATCTTATTTTAACAAATTATTAATTTATAGAACGAGCGTGAATATGCAAAAATTTCGAAACTCTATTATGTTATCTTTTAATCGAACTTATTAATTTTCCTCCTTGACCTAAGTCGAGACTAGTAAAATTATCCAACATTATTCAATATTTGTGTTATATTATATTTCATCAGTTAAGCAAACGAGGCTCCATTTTGGCCCTATAAAAGGGTTACCTTGTCTGAAATTTATCCAAGTTCACAAACAACTGAAAGTTCCCTCTCGATTCATAAATTCAAAACCACCCCATATAACTGTTTTTTTGTGCAGAAAGTGGTAGTTAATTGTATGCAATAAAATGGGCATAAATTCTAATACAGTAGAAAACTTTTCAGGCCCTGCATGTCTTAAAACCACCACCGAAACCACCGTCACAATTCCGTTAGATATGGCAATGCAAGTGCACAAAGTGGCCTTACCACAGCCAAGAACCACCGTGCAGAAACTTCGGCACCGCCTTTCTGAAATATTCTTCCCTGATGATCCACTTCACAGATTTAAGAACCAAACAAGGTACAGAAAGTTGGTGTTGGGGCTTCAGTTTTTCTTCCCTATTTTCCAGTGGGCACCAAATTATAGTTTTAAACTGCTCAAGTCTGATGTCATTTCCGGGTTAACAATAGCAAGCCTTGCAATTCCACAGGTACGATATCAATCTTGATATGATTTTATTTTGTTTTTCTTCCTTGTAGTGACTGTTTTGATTAGTCCGATGTTTAGTTCCATATCATCAATCTGTACACTATTATGTACAAGTAGCGCTACTCAAACAATTATACTGTCCTATCGAATAAATGTTTGACGGTCATTTTCTCGATAGAACATGATGCCAATGTCGCGTATAATTTGTCATCCATGAACTTAAGTTCAACTGTTTAGTCTCTAGAACTCTCATGATCATGTTCTAGTTCATATATGTTTTTTTCTTTTCGAATTTCCTTGGAAAAGAATGATTTCATTAGAATTAGAATATACCAAATCTTTATGATATGATGCTATCTGAATTGCAAATGATCATTTTTTTCACTGATGCAGGGGATTAGTTATGCAAAGCTTGCAAATTTACCACCTATAGTTGGCCTTTGTAAGTTTCAACATCAAATCTTCTCTGAATTTGTTGGCATTTGGCTAAGATTTTTTTGACTTTTAAACAAATTGAAAAACTCGATATCGTTTTCTTAGTAATTTTTTTATTTTTTATTTGCAGACTCGAGCTTTGTACCACCTTTGATATATTCTGTTCTTGGGAGTTCTAAGCATCTTGCAGTCGGTCCTGTCTCGATAGCTTCTCTAGTCATGGGCACAATGCTCAGTGAGTCGGTTTCTTACAGTGAAGAACCAATTCTTTACCTTCGGCTCGCTTTGACAGCCACTTTTTTCGCTGGACTATTTCAAGCCTCCCTCGGTTTTCTAAGGTATTCTACTGCGAAAATTTAATGTTTTTTTTTTAATTTTTAGAAACAATAATTATACTAAAGTTAAGTAATTCCAGGCTAGGATTTGTTATTGATTTTCTCTCAAAGGCAACTCTAGTTGGCTTCATGGCTGGTGCAGCAGTCATTGTCGCATTGCAACAACTGAAAGGGCTATTCGGGATAGTCCATTTCACAAGCAAGATGCAACTAGTTCCCGTGTTGTCATCTGTCTTCCATCACAGAGATGAGGTAGAATATAATTGTATGGAATTTGGTATAAAAAGATCGATCAGAATCCTATTCTCTAAGTTATGGCCTTATTGAGTTATCGTTCTATTTGAGACCACATTGAGTCTTCAATATTCTGATATCGGTTAGCAGTAGAAATGCCAAAAAGGCTCTTCTAAAGTAGTCGAAGAGCATTTATGATATGTTTAGCATGCTGGATTTCAAACGTGGATCTGATTTCTTTCATTTCAAACATTTGCAGTGGTCCTGGCAAACAATTGTTATGGGAGTTAGTTTTCTAGTCCTGTTATTGACATCGAGGCAAATTGTAAGCGTCCACTCCGAAGTATATCGATGTTCGCGTAGATTCTCTTTCATTTGTTTATAATAGTTTCGGTTTTAATCATTGAATGCAGAGCATTAGGAAACCGAAACTCTTTTGGGTTTCAGCCGCTGCCCCATTAGCATCAGTCATTCTGTCTACCATTCTCATCGTCTGCCTTAAATCCAACGTTCATGGGATTCGAACAGTAAGAAATGTTATTTTTTTAGGAATTTCGATTCAATTTTATATGATTATTGATGAGAAATGTTCGACCTGTTCTTTTCATTGCGCGTTATTTGAGAATCTTTATTAATTTCAACAGATTGGACACTTGCAAAAGGGTCTAAATCCCCTGTCGCTGAACATGCTGTTTTTCCATGGCCCTCATCTGGCTCTTGCAATGAAAACCGGCATTGTAACGGGAATATTGTCTCTGACAGTGAGTTACTTTCTACATCTTTGCTACTTTATAATGCTCAGTTTATAACGTGCTTAAATTATGAAAATAATATAACATATAGCAATCATTTTGCACTCCTGTAGGAAGGGATTGCAGTGGGAAGAACATTTGCGACTCTAAAGAACTACCAAGTCGATGGAAATAAAGAAATGATGGCTATCGGCCTCATGAACATGGCCGGATCCTGTTCATCATGCTATGTCACCACTGGTAACAATCTCGTTTTCATTTTCAAATTCTTCCCTCGATCACCTATTCATCGGAAGTAGACAGCTTTGTATAAAACTGAAGCGCGATTTATTCTTACAGGATCATTTTCACGATCTGCTGTGAACTATAATGCTGGAGCGCAATCTGCAGTGTCCAATATAATAATGGCCACAGCCATGCTTGTGACTTTGTTGTTTCTCATGCCATTGTTCTATTACACTCCCAATTTCATCCTAGCAGCAATTATCATAACTGCTGTCATTGGCCTAATTGATTATTGGGCTGCTGTTCGCCTATGGAAGGTCGACAAACTTGATTTCTTAGCTTGTATGTGTTCCTTTCTCGGGGTTCTTTTCATTTCCGTGCCTATTGGTCTTTCTATAGCAGTAAGTCTCTCTTCATAAATTCAAAAGCTTTCCTTTTTTTCTGTGAAATATACTAATCTAGATTATGATCAATGAATTTCAGATTGGAGTTTCAATTTTCAAGATTCTCTTGCACATTACAAGGCCAAACACAGGCGTTTTGGGGAACATTCCCGGTACTCAAATATATCAAAACCTTAACCGATACAGAGAAGCTATTAGAGTACAGTCTTTCCTTATACTTGCAGTCGAAGCTCCTATTTACTTTGCAAATTCTACTTACATACAAGAAAGGTACAAACTTTCCTGCAGGGTTTACATTTTTAAACACGGTAACTATTTCCGTGTTCTAAATGACTAATCGGAAAAATTAACGGTTACAGGATATTAAGATGGATTAGAGAAGAGGAAGAATGGATTGAAACCAACAGCAGAAACAGTATGAAATGTGTAATTTTGGATATGACAGGTCAGTCAAGAAAACATGGTCTTTTCTTCCTCTTCTTTCTTTTTTCTGGTTGGGGATACTGACGATATTGCATTTTTCTTAACCAGCGATGACAGCAATAGACACGAGTGGTATCGATACAATTAAAGAACTAAGAAAAATACTGGAGAAAAGATCACTCAAGGTATACCATCATAAAACCATGTTTTAGAAAAATAAAAATAAAATTCTTTGGACGAATTCTCGCAATTTGTTTTGTAAATAATTGGTGATTCCACTACAAATGATTTTTTTTTTTTTTTTGCAGTTTGTGTTAGCGAATCCTGTTGGCAGTGTAATGGAAAAGCTGCATCAATCAAATATCTTGGAGTCCTTTGGTTTGGAAGGATTATATCTTACAGTCGGAGAAGCCGTGGCAGACATATCATCTCTGTGGAAGGCTCAACCTTAAACTGAGAGCTCTTTTTTTTTGCTTGCGAGAAGTTATTATCATTTGTTTGTATTGTGTGCAGTCAGTGTAAAATGAACCCTTGAAGAAGAGATATTGTAATCCAGTGTCCCATGTTCAAATTGAAGTCCAATTTAAGACCACCGGCACTAGAAAGAGCAAAACTTACATGGAAGCAATCAAATGGAAAACAGTAACATTTAGTAGTTAGCTAGCTAGAGACGTCTACACTTCTAGTCCTTATAACGTATCGGCAGAAGACTTGGTACTTCTAACATATTACGGTACAAATTATGGAGTTCAAAACTTAATAACCAATAAGGAAATCTCTGTTTTCTCTTAATTTAAAACAAACAACAAACTTCAAAAGGTAAGCCTGAAGAAGTTGTTGGGCACGTGTTGCCAAACAACCTTGGAGGGATGATGAATCGTTTCACTAGTGGAAGAAAATAAGTGACCCCAACATTGTACACTAAACACTTGTTGACCCGATCCCAAAAATAAAAGTGTCGTTTGAGACTTTAACACTTTATTGAAGTGTTGCTCATGACCACTTAAGTGAGAGGAACGTGGCCCTTAGAACGTGATGAGATCAGATGGTTGAGATTTGTCCTATATAAATATAATAAAATGTAATTTGACATTCTAATCTCTCATTATTTCACATTTACACATGGTTGCCTCTTGAGACTTGCTTTTGTGCTTTTTGTCTTGTAGTGGCTTTTCTCTCTTTCATTTTGTCTTTTTTGCTTCATACCGCTTACTACTATTGTTGTGCTTCTACTTCGTGGGAGAATTTGGTGTTCTAGGCAGTAGCGGATTCAGGATATTGAGTAAGTTAGGGCGACCGTTGATCATTGACAGTTGTAATAGTAAAATTATTTATCAATATTTAATTAAATAATATTAAAAAAAATTTAATCAATATATATATGCACTAAAACGTAAAAATCATATAAATATGAAAGTATAATCTAATAAAACCCAAAATAACAAGAAAAAAAAAATTCATTTTCAATTATATAGGTGAGATCAAATTTCAAGGTTTTACGAACTTAACTGAGATTAGATGAAGTTTATATGTAAAACATGATTAAACGATAAAGAGAAACTCCGAATTTAGGCGGAGCTTATGCATAATGTTTAAAACAATGATTTTTAGAACTATAAACATTCTTTATCCCAAAAGAAAAAGAGTTTTTCAATCTCTAAAAAAATAAAGAACAATATTTAGATTGTGTAAATTTGAATTTTACATAATAAACTGATAAAACCTAATAATAAAAGTATATATTATAAACTAATAATTGAAGTCAATAAGTTTCTTAAAGAAATTATTTCGAAAAAAAAAACTAATAATATATAACTGTTCAGTTATTGTTTACCGTTTCAAAAAGTTAAATGAAAGAGGGGAGGAGCATAAAATCGAACCCCAAGCCTTTTGAATGTAAATCAAGCATTCCACAACATGAGCTACATTAAATTTTGCTTATGGGCTGGTATAGTTATTATATAGTATTATGTACTGTGATAGAAAATGAAATGAGGAGTAAAGTTGAAGGGATTCGAACCCCGAGTATCCTATATGGAAAAGAGCACTCTGCCGAGTGAGCTGCAACATCTTCTATGATATAGTTAGTACATTAACGGTTATATGTACTTTACACAAAATCTTCATTAATTATTTTTTCTAACGGATCCAACACGGGCGGTCTCTCCGGCTCGCCGATTGCTGGATCCGTCCCTGATTATAGGTGAATGAGTTTCATATCTTCTACCTGGTTTCAAGAGCCAATTCTCTTATATTTAGATTTGAGATTGGGAAGCAGTGTTGAAGGGTGTTTGTAGTGCAAGATGTAGGCAAAATGGAGACCTAATAACTATAGATACATAATTGATGTCAGCTTCACTCTTATATAGATTGTTGTCAGTTTGAACTTGAAATTTGAGATTGAATCTAGAAGGGTATGGGTAAAATGCTTACAAACTAGTATCAAAGCCTAGAATTATGTTGTAGGGCTAAAAAATTGAAGAAAATCAATGGATCTTGTACAAATTTTGTTGAAATCGAGTTTGGGAGAAAGAAGAAAATCAATCGATCCTGTGCAAAATTTTGTGCCAACGATTCAACTTCCTTTTGGTAGCTAGTTGGCGCGATGCATGGGCATGTGTCGCGGCACACCTCAAATTTATAACATCCAGACCGAAAAGTTGTGTCTTAAATAGATACAACCCCTTTGACGAGCAATTTAACAGTTAGCCGCAAGTTTCTAGAAGACGCCATGTGTCGCGTATAGAAAATTCTAGAAAAATTAAATAATATAAATAAATATATTATTATTTTAAATAATAATAAAATAATATAATTCAAATATTATTTTACCAAAAAATATATACCAACTTGATCCAAACACTCATTCCAGCGTCGAGCCGGCTGGTCAATCAGACGGCGGTACGCACGTGTGGGTTTATACTCAACCTACTAGCATGTAAGTCCTCTTTCATTTAAAAACTATTGGTACTACTTGGGATCCAAACCCAAGTCCCAAATTTGAGCAATATAAAGTAGTTTTTATTCTTTTAGTTTTCTTATATATGATTGTTATTTTTCAATTTCCTACCAATTTTTATTCCTAATTTATTTCAACTTCAAATGATCATCTTATGGCCTTCATTTCTTATTCACCCTAAATTGATTTTAAGAAAAAAATACATTACATTAGTCTACTCATGGAGTAGAATATACTCAGTCAAAGAAATCTTTTGTCCAACTAATGAGATCCACTAAAATAATTGGTCAAAAGTTGATCAAACCAACTAATTAAAACCAATTGTCCAACTGTGCTAACTTTAAGCTTATTCGTCAATTCAATTAAGTAATAATAGAATTGTTGATGTTATACGTAATGGTTGATGTATTTTGAATTTGTATTATAGAAAACCTAATTTCATTTTCTAATATCATGGTATTTCACATTTACTCAAGGTTGCCCTTTGGTACTTGCTATTGTGCTTTCCCTCTCTTTGTGCTATTTTACTTTCTCAGTGTGACTTTTTTCTCCTTCGTGTTCTCTTTCTTGTTTCTTACTACTTATTGCCGTTGTTGTGCTTCTCCTTCATGGGTGAATTCCTTGTCTTGGATTCGAGATTGGATAAGAGTTTTGAAGGGTTTTCAGTGTGTAGGATGTGAGAAAAACTGAGCCCTAATCATTGTAGATACATCGTTGATGTCAAATTGCATTTTTGTATAGATTGATGTCGATTTGGACTTGAAGTAAGAAGTAGATATCGTTTACATGATAATAGCATTGAAATTTACAAAACATTGATTATTTCGATCATACATGGCTGCCAAACAAGCTAAATGATATGCAGAGTTATACCTAACTCTTCTTATGAAACAGCAAACAAGTCACACAAGAATAATTCCCTCCCATTTAATGCAGCTCCAACTTACAGAAAACATTCGGCAAAAGTTTCTCAAAAGAGTTACTTTGAATCACATATGAGATCACTTAACACGAGATTGTAGTTTAAAAGTTAAATCATAGGTGAAGACTTAATTCGTGGCTTTAATACATAGTTGAATAATGCTACTTTGCCAGAAAGTAGGTAACATAATAGGTGTTAACAAGATGTAATTGGATGAAAAATCTAATTTAGTAGATTTTATGTTGTAGATATCACACATATCAAATAGAATAATGCTACTTTACTAGAAAGTAGGTGGTATAATGATTGACATAATCTGTGCTTACAAGATGTGATTGGATGAAAAATTCGATTGTGTTTTAAACAGTTCAATGATAAGTTTTCCATTTGATATTATTTCCAGGATTATATCAACCATTACATCTACATAGCACGATTGCTTGCAAATTTTTGATAGGTACCAAATACACAATATGCAAATCAGAAACCTATATTCACTCATTTATTCCATAGGAAGAAGTATATTTACAGTATCAAAAGTACAACAGATTGGTAAAAAATACTGTACTGAATTATTCCAGATCCTTCTGAGAAAACAATACAAAAGAATCAACTTAAAATATTTTTCATGCAAGTAGCATAAGAATAACTCACTCCCACTTAATGCTGCTCCAACTTAACAAAATCCCAGCCAAAGTCAAAAACATGAATTTTAGGTCACGTGCCAAATCATATAATGTTGAGATTGAATTCATCTTCAATGCATTCTACATTTCAAAGGCTGCATTTCATTATTTTGGTATCTTGAGAGTTAGATCATCGGTGAAGACGACTGCCGTCCCCTGACCCCGCAGAAAGTGAAAATCTGTAGAAGGATGACGATAGAGGAGGCTCAAGAGACCTGAGGTTCCTTGAAACAAGGATGAAGAATGAAGCAAGGGTTAGAAAACAACCCTAGAGGAGCACCCACTCTAATACCTTAAGAAAACGTGAGTTTACTCATACAGACACTGGAATACACGAAAAAATTCACTCTCTGACATATTTATATTGATACGAACTGCTGAGATCCTATTTTTATAAGCAAGTCATGTTTTGTTATCAGGAATTTGTCGTAAATAAGAAAATTTAAGTTGCAATTGATTTACTATTTAAAACAACAATATGAATTCGATTTCATTAGTACATAGTCTCTTTTGCCTAATCAACTAATTTGTTATTCAGTATTAGAGATATACCACAGAGAACATACTCGTTCTCTTGCAATAAATGAATGAATGCAAACTCATACTTGAAACTAATCAAAATTCCTCCTAATCATGTTGAAGCCTAGATAGATGAGCAAAAAAGAAAATACTGGTTGAGGGCCTGAAGTTTTGTTCATCGTCGTGTCATAGCAGATAAGTCGTCCTTTTTATCTCGATCGCTTATTTAGTAGCTTCAAACCAAGGTACCTATAATGAGAAATCGTAAGTTTTCAAGAATCTTAAAATCCATCTATGCTACATGTACTGAAAGTATACAAGATTCTTACCTTACAAGATTCTTACCTTCCAAGCATCAAAAGATTAGCCTGGGATTGATCCCTGGTGACACCGTAAAAGTAGAACCATCGATCACTCTCAAAGAATCAATTACGATAACATTGAAATTGTGATCAACAACCTTTCCCACGAGGCAGCCACCATGATAGTGCCATATGGTACTCTTCCATGTGTGCATCATTGGATAAATTGACAGGCAATGCAGGCCCCGCTTACCTAAATTCTCTGTTGATAATTTATTGTTCAAAACTAAAAGGGAAGTGTGTGGAAAAAAAAAATAGGCGCCCCCACGCCATTGGAAGTCCTTCTCACCCGAGAATAGTTGCGCCCCCACGCTACCTTGAGGCGCCCCTACGCCAGTGACCGTTGGGGTAGTTTTCTACAGTTGAGAGTTCCAATTTGGTGATTTTTTGCTTATGTTTTGGCGCCACTTCGTGAGAACTGATCAAAGCCTATATATAGGTGGTCATTTTGGAGGCAAACACAATGAAAAACATTGTGATTATTATCAATCATTCCATAAAGAAAGAAATCAATTCTTTCTTCATCCATATTCAAATTTTCCTTGTGTTCTTGAAGTTTTGAAGAATCACATAAGTGTTTAAGTGTTAAATTCTCTTCAAGAATTGATCAATCCTACAAATCATTTGTCGAAAAATTCTTTAAGCACCGAAATCATATTGGAAATGGGACAAATATCGTTTGAGAACAACGATTTTCGTGTTTGAGCATTTCATATCATTGAAGTTTCTGATTATTTGCATCGATTTCTATCAATCTCTTTCTGTTGAAGATCAAAGACTACAAAAGAAGATACTGCAATATGCGTAATTCATAAGATAAGTTTATTATCTTCATTTTGTTTATTTCCGTTATTGAATTTAATTGGTCTTGGTTTCATTCATCATGTTGTTGATTTATGCTTGAAAAAATATTGTTGGTCTATGTAATAACCTTGATCAAATTGTTGTTATCAAGATTAAATGTGGTTGAATTGAAGTACATTGTATGTAACTTCATAAAATTGTAGATTAATGACCACTATTTTGAAAGTACTCAAACTTTCACAAAATGTTCAATAAAGACATTATCTATTTGATAATTATTGAACTATGAGAGAGTTGAGAACTCTAAATTCAATTATAAAAAAAAATTGTGGGGGTTAACAATAATGTGAAAAGGTAGAGAGCCCTTATATAATTATAAGGATGATATACACTAACTCTAAAGTGGATGAGATGGTTTGAAAGCCATTTATGACGTTTATTTGGATATTCAATAACAAATGGAATATTTGAAGAATATTCATAAAGTGAAATTGCATAATGATGTTTCAATAATAATATTGAATACCCATGATTCTAAGTTACACTAAATATGATTGACTAGTGTAGTATTTCAAGAAATCTTCCAACCGTAATTAGAAATTGATAAAACTTTGGATAAAGTTAGTAAGAAGCATACGATTTTCATAAGAAGATTTCTTAATGGGTGACATTTGTATCTATCAAATGAATCAATCGTTTGCTAGCTATATTTGATAAGATACTAAGTCATTAATAATTAAATATAGACATTTGAGTCTAAGAGTGAAATAATTTCATAAGTTATGTTAAGTCAATAGAGAACATAGCGGATGTTTTAACTAAACCTCTAAAATAGAAATTTAGTATTATCTATTTCAAGTAGGATGGGGTTGAAACTCTCGAACTAAAAATATCCACCAATGATGCCAACCCTACTTGTTATTACTCAAAAGGTAATTTACGGGTTCAAAAGGTAACAACAAGTCATTCGACATGTGAATAGTTTCAGCGTCATAAAATCGGCGATAATCCTATCCTAAGTATATAATGCTGGTTGTTATTGAAGTGA
>CAIGRB010016084.1:0-10589 GCA_903798255.1 Fraxinus quadrangulata | reverse complement strand
TGTGTGTGTGTGTGTGTGTGTGTGTGCATATGTGTGCGCGCTCGCGCTCAAACTCAGGGGGAGAAAAGAATAAGTATACATGCAAAATGAGCTTCATTTTAAGGTCTTAATAAACTTCTGGTTTTGACTTTCATTAGTACGGGAAAATACTTATCTAACAAAGATGTTTGCTTGACCTTTCTCACAAATTTAAAGTTTGGAGTCATGATCACGAGAAAATAGTAACACTTAATACCGTGAATCACTTACACACTTTACTCTCTTTGAACTTGATTTGAGTATGTGGAATTTTGTATTGATATGCAATACTTGTGGAACATATGCATTTTTAAGTTCATCAGTATGTTGGAAACTTGATTTATTTAAATGTAAATAAAAAAAGGAGGGGCTATTTTTCGAAATTTTCTAAATTTCATTGCTATTTGTATCAAAAGTTTTTTGCATGCTTTTTGCTGAGCGTCGCTCGAGTAATAAAAGCAGAGGCTGTCTCACTCACTTATCACTCAACCCTCGCTCGAACGATAGCTCGTATTTTTGAATTTAACGTTCTTTTTCTTCTTATTTTTTTAATTTTTTTTAATTTCCTTTTCATTTTTCCTTTAACATTTGCGAAACCCATTTCAAAATTGTGCAATTAACCATCAAGTGAACATCAAGCATCGATTTTTGGATAGAATTTTCACTCCAATTCATCCAATTTTCTCAGAATTTCAATGTAAGGGTCGAAAACCCTAGTTCTTTGATTTTTCATTTTTTTTTTTTGGGGGCTTTTGCTATTCTTGTGTTCATTTCTTCATTCCACTAAATTGTTGGATAATTTCTATTTCGTTTCATCACACATTGAATCATTTGTGTGCATTTCTCTTGATTTCTACATGGTTTTGCATGCGTGTTTTTCGAATTTTTGGATATTTTTGGTAATTGAGGCTTAGAATTTGATGGAGATTGAGTTGGAGTTGTTGTTGGTTTGTAGTTGTGTTGGTTATGGTGGGTTTTCATTGAAAATGTGGTTGGACTCATAGACTTGAATACTCGCGGCACGTTTTTGGTATAATGTTCGATTTTATTTACGCTTATTGTCACTTAGTTGATTTCCATTCGCAAACTTGCTCATGTTAGGATTGTTGGTTTGTTGTGTTGGTGTCGTTTATCTTACATCTGGTGTTGAAACTGCGAGGTGACGTTACGTCATCACGACATGTCATCATAGGACACGTCACGTTACCGTGGCACTTCGTCTAGGCATCATGTCTTGTCTTCAAGGCACCGTGCCATGTTTTCAAGGCACTATATCCTGGTGTCATATTACCATGTCTTCTACATCTTTGCATTGCATAGTTTCATCTGTAGTGTGATTTTGCATTGGTTTGCGTGCATATGGTTTATTTGTGTAATTTTGTTGGGTTAGTATCATTTTGGCTGTCCTTTCACGTGCATTATAGCATTTCATTCAGTCGTGTCGCCCGTTGCATTATTTGATGTGAGTCTCTAGTTTACTTCTCAGATGCCACCTAAGCAAGCTCGGACGACTGCACAGACATCGAGTGCGTCCACCTCATTTAGTCGATCCCAATTCATATATGTCACTGCCCAAGAGGTATTCGGGGCCTAGTTCTCATTACGTCCAATGCTGGTGGAGCTTGAGGTAGTCTTATCTGACATTTCCCTCGACCTCGCTGTCATTTTCACTTATAGGGGTTGGGATCCGTTACTTACAGATCTAACGTCTCTTCCTTGTCTTCTTTTTCACGAGTTTATGCTAACATTCATGACGTTAGCGATTCTACTTTTAGGGTATTTCTTTGGGGTAAGACGATCAAGATCACTCCTGGTATAGTGTCTAGCATAGCCCATATTCCTAAGTTGTTCACTCCTTATTTCTATACTTATCGACTGATATTCTTCCGACGGACTCTCTTGTTCATTCGACGGTGTTTAACACACCATTGGAATGAGGTTCTAGTGCGATCCGTACTGGCTCTCTCCCACTAATCGCCAGATTCTGTTACGTTGTGTACACAAATCTATGGTATGTCTATCATACTTCTTCATTACCTATGGAGAAGGCCCGCTTCTTGTACGCCTTATTACATGGTGATTCTATTGATTTACCTTCATTCATATGCTAGAAGATTTTGCATGCTTTTCGTATCACGGGGAGTAGGGTAGGGCTTCCTTATGCCTATTTTATTTATTGCCTTGTGACCGCACTTGGTGTTAGTTTCCTAAGGAGGTTCCTAGGAGGATTTCTCGACCGATTGGCCACACTACCATTTCCCATAGTCAATCTCATGCTTCTTCTGAGCCAGCTGAGCTAGTTGATCCGACTGTGACGCTGATTTTATTGATGACCTTATTTCTGTTGATCCCTCCAATTTTTCTCCTTCTTTTGCTGACATCCCCTCGACATCCACTTCTACTCCTCTACCTACGAAGTCTGTTCTACCATCTGCATCTATTTCCATTGACCCGTCTGTTGCACTTATAGGACAGATGACTGTGCTAATCGAGCAGCAGGCGATGACAGAGATTACATAGTTGTGAGCTACAGTTGATCGACACACTACCCAATTTGCTACGCTTCACGGTGCTGTCGGATATCTTCAGTGAGGGTTGCGATGAATTCGTCAACATTAGGATAACGGTGCATCTTCTGATGAGGGGATTGATGCTAATGATGTAGCATAGTTGCAAGGTTGCACCTTGTCATTTGTGATAGAAAAAGGAAGTTGCAGTTAGTAGTAGATATTTTGATATACTTAAAAGTTTTTTGATTTGACATTAACATTGAATGTTAAAGTTTTGATCAAAAAACATATAATTTTTGTTTCAATTAGATTAAGTTTTGATGTTTAGAGATGTCAATGTTTCTTTTTTTTTTCTTTNTTTTGGTATGTTGGTTTACATTAATATTGCATCTTAATTTAGTTGGTATAATTTAATGCATTTTATTTTTACTGGTATGACGAATGATTAACTGTTTGAATTATGTTTATTCATATTACTATTTCACGTACTTTTACATTCGGTATTGAATTGTTTGTTTCAGGAAACAGGCTTACAAAGAAAAAGCACACTTCAGTCAAGACAGTTGATTTGATAGTAGTAGGTGTTTTGAGTCTATTTTGTTTTACTACTTTGTTTTTAAATTTGTAGTTTTGTCATATAATATCAAATGAGGAGTTTGTTAGATTTTTGAAGTAATTGGCAAGTGTGTAAGAAAAAAGATTAGATTTATTGTGTTGTAAAAGTCAAGGAGTAAGTTGCAGTTGTTATAAATTGAGTTATATTAGATTTAGGGTTCGAGGATGGAAAATAAAGAAAAACGGTGCCGCAATTTCGCTAGACTGTCGCTATGATTTGGGTCGAGTGGCAGAAATAGAAACATTGTTGCCAGCCTATCGTCGGGACTTCGCTTGAGCGACATACTGTCGCTCACTTGTCGCCCAACTTTCGCTCGAGTGACAGGGTTATCCGGAGAATTTTAATTTGCATTTTTAAGGCTTTTTATTCGATTCATTTATTTTTAACCTACAATATAAATACTAGCACGTCTCTGAATGATTTTTTTTTTTTAAGGTTGAATATTGAGAGAAACATATTGCTTCTTATCTAGTTCATCAAATTCATCCAAAGCTTTCAACTTTCGTTGTTCGATTTGTTCTTGGCGGTGAAAACATCAAACTCACTTAATTCATATACAAATTGCTACTTCCTACACATCTGTCAGAGTACTGAAGATTATGGGAAGGTGACGGGAGTTCCAGTTGTTGGAGAACGCGGAGTTCTTTGTTGATATACGGGAAATAGACGAATTCATAAAGTCGGGAGTAGGTGTAAGAGCACGCAATCTAAGAGGAATTTGAAAATTGCAGCTGGGAGTTGGTGCGAAGCACGCAATCTAAGAGAGCTATGAGAATTGCAGTCAGGAGGTTAGAAAATACTAGTGGTAGTCATGTTTGACAGACTGTAAGTTCAATATTCATTTATAGTGGATTTCTAATTAGTAAAGTGTCCGGAGTTTTTACATAGTTGGGGTTTCTCCGTGATCAATCTGCTTGTTATTTATTATTTTCCATATAAGTGCGGCAATTCAACTTATGAGAATTGGACTGAATAATTAATCATCTAGAGATAATTAATAGTGACTTGTTGCTAATTAATTATTAAATTTTAATTCCGCATAAACACATATTCATCCCCATCTAGATATAATTTGGGTCGAATCTCGTAATTTCATTATCCCTTCCTGACAATTAACTTCTGCCTTTAAATTAACCATACTAGGAAGATTATCACCCCTGCTCCGAGTAATAGGAAGAAACGAGTAAGTTAACCATCGTTAAAGATAACGAGTGGAAAAATCAATTTTACCACAGATTAATCATGTATATGCTTCCGTGGTGTGATTACTTTTACTACAGCAGACATCCATGGTAAATAGTATTTACTATGAAAGCTTGAATTCGTAGTAAATATTTACTTATAAACTCATAATCATTAATATTAACGAGGAGAAGTGTTATTTTTTCTACTGGTGTTTGTCATAGTAATTTTGCTTTTGTGTCTTCTTTCACGAAAATCTCCCCCATTGTGAAAAATATTTTTAAAAGATAAAAATAAACAGAAAATTTTGTTTACTATGGCCTCATATTTTTACTAGCCATTTATTCTTGCAAAAATATAGTATAAGCAACAAATTAAAATAAAAGCACTAAACAATATCTTCATAACTCAAAAATCAAATGAATTGTCACCATTCATCACATAAGTGAAATCAAATGTACTAAAAAAATATAGCCATTACCTGGAAATGAAGTATAAAAAGTACAACTTAGACATCACATTAACTAAAATTACTTTAATACTTGTATCTTTGATTGTCTGATTCTTAGTTGTCTGTCTTCTTCATTTTTCCATTTCTCAATCAAAAAACTTCTAGTCGAATTTGTTTTTTCTTCATGTACGATATTTACATTTTGTGTCTATTCACCCTCTAGATTACCATAGTATTTGATGAAGCCATTTCATATGTCATAATTTCACAAACAATCTACTATATAAACAGTGGCGGAGCCAGCACCTGGCGAGGTGACGCAGCTGCCCATGCTGACTCGGTGTTGAATTTTCAGTGGAGTTTGTGAAGTTGTCGACGCCATGGATGGTGTTGAAGGAGGAGTCACAGAGGAAAGCCAAACCAAGGAGGAAGAAGGTAAAACTTCAGGCCTTTTTTTTTTTTTTTTTTGGGCCCTTTTTTTTTATTTTTTTTTTGGGCTTTTAAGTTTTCAATTGGTTTTAGGCTTGTAATTTAAAAAAAGCCAATAAGAATTATACATTTACATATTTTACAAAAACCATGCGCTGCAACAGATTGCATCGGCGGCAGCCACTTTCCCTTCGGTCTCTCCGTCTTCAGTTATACCGATAAAACTTTAGGTGAGTCGATGACTATTATTTTATTTTTTTGTTGGTTTTTGTTTTTTAAAGTATTTTATGCTATGAGTATTGAATTTATGTCAATTGTGAATTTTGTTATTAAAAATTAATTTGAGTATCGTGAACTGTGAATATGAGATTTTTGAAAATTGAAAATGAGAAATTGGGGAATTTATAATTTGTGATAAATTGGTGTTTAGAATTGAAAATTGAAACTTTAATCATATTTTAAAAGTAATTTTAATTACGTTTAATAATTGACTAACGATCAATTCTAATATAGATCATGAAAACGATTTTCCAACTTAAACGAAAGTTCCAACCTAGTTCTTTGTTAAGCATTAATAACATAAAGAAGTCTCATATATCATGTATTTTATATTATTATTTCAAATTGTATTGAACTTTATTTTAATATAAATATATGACTTTTACGTTTTAGTGCATTTCAATATAGATTAAAGAATTTTTAATATTATTTAATTTAAACGGCATCGCTATACGGCCGTTGACCGATCTTCCTAACTGAGTCGAAGTTCTAGATCCACCCCTATATATAAAGCTAATGAGAACTATTATGTTGATATAGTTCTAGACTAAATTTATTTAAAGCAGTGACTTTTCGTGTGTGATTTTTCAAGCATAGAATCTTAAAAATCGTGTCATGCTTTATTCAATAATATGGTCTGTCGTCGATACAATTGCTCTAAAGCACATGAAAAGAGTTGAAAGTCAAAATAAAAGAACTCATAAAAAGAAAGAGTCGTTCTACAAAAAGCTAAACATTAATCCCTCAATATTCATTCACAAATTGTTGACTTACATAAATTATTAAGTTGACTAAGAAATCGACTGTGTAAACTATACTTACTTTTCATGATAATCAAATATGGAGTAGTTAGAATATTAGATACTCATTTGAAAATAATATTTTGTCTTAATATATAACAGTGGTCGTCTTATTGGCTTCTAGAGATTATTTTTGTTTATTTAAAGTTTTTTTTAAAAAAAAAAAATTAAAATTACATGTAAATGTTGAATCTAAAAAGGGATTTAAGAATTAAGATTGGATCATTGCATATAATTTCATCAAATTCAAAAGTAGAGTTATAAATTTAGATCCTTTTGGTCTATTTCGTTATGTTGGGTCAACAAAATAACAACAAATTGAATCTATATTCAAAAGAAAAAAATAAATGAAAGCAAAAATGCCTTTTAAAACTTTGTTTAGATGCTATTTAAAAATAAAAATAAAAAGGTTTACATTATATTTAAAAAGAAAACATAAATGTTTCAGATATTAATTTGTGCACCAACTCGGAAAACGTAAAAATATAAAGAGTCGAATCGAATCGAAGTCGAACCAGTGGTCAAGAGAAAATAAATTAATATCATCTTAAAAATTGAATCAGTTCTCAGTTCTGGGTTTTTTTTTTTTTCTCAATAATTTGATAATTAAAGTATAACTTGATCGAATATTCAAACCTTTTCATTGTTTTATTTAGAGAATCAACTACGTTCAGTTTTTCGAAGTATTAAATTATTATAGCGCTGCACAGAAATGCTTATTTTATTCAAATTTAAAAAATAACGGGAAATTTACAAAAATTACTAATTTTGTCAATTAAAAAGTGTCTAATTTTAATAACTCTTGTAAAAATGATCAAAATTAGTATTAAATTATCTATTATACCCTTAATGAAAAATGAAGCAATTGTTTTTTTCAATTTGTCACGAATTTCAAGAAGAGGAAATAGTTTTCATGAGAAGCTACATTAAAATGATGTTCTCGATATTTTAAAAGTTATTATCGATATTTGAACTCTATTTATTTTGATACTTCATTTATTTAGAACGAGATTTCATTTCAAACGTGAGAAGTTATCAACATTTCATAAAGTTTTTTACATTTGAAATGTAGTTCTCGATATTTTATACATGTGACAATGAAAAATATAGTATTTACTTTTAAAATAAGTTGGGTAGGTTATGTGTTAAAATTTTATTGACAAACAAAATATTTAATTGTATGCACATTTTTGTCTTTAATATGGAGTTATAAATTATTAACAAGGTTATTTTGATCTTTGCAAAATGAACACTGAACAAATTTTTGATATTTTTACAAATGACCATGTAAAAGTGAACATTTCCTGTAATTTTCTCAAAAATAAATAATTTATTATGATTTAGGTCCAAATCACACGTAAACCAAGTCCAAATATAAGCAGTCAAATTATATATACCTAGAAAAGTGTGAACCTTAGTGCGTCCCATTTTAACTGGTTCACACACGTACATAGTTGAGTCATCATAAATAATTCGATCCAAAGGGAACGGGTCAATCGATGGACCATTTTTCATTTGCATGCGTCGGTCCATTGGGGTAAATTTCTGGATACTGCCACATAATCATCCAAGCTTAGGGTCATGTGATACAACTTATTCTTGAAGTCAAATGTAAATCGATTGACCAACTCCCATGGATTGATTATGCTCGTGCTTCTATTCGTGTTCGCGTTCGTGCTCGTGTTCGGGTTGGTGCTCATCTCATCTCAGTTCGATCGTTTGATCGTTATCGTTTACTAGTGACTTGTAAATTTACTTTCTATTGCAAAATAAACTCCGAGACTTATGATTCAAAATCATATAGCGTCACATTCTATGAGCATGTTTGGCAAAGCTTAACTTTTTTAGTCAAACTTGTTTCATATCTCATACTTTTAATTTATAGATTATTATCTATTTATTATTTATACATTATGTAGAACCAACAACATAAATACTTAAAAGTTTTACCGAGTATAAGCTACACAACAGGGAGGGGTAGGGTCAAAAAGATCATAATGGAATTATTTTATGAAATTTCTTTTTTTTTTTTTTATGTATCAGGTCAACATAATTATAAAAAATTTAAAAATTATCCCATGGCTCAAACCCTGACTATATACATTCTTATACGAAATACTTATCGTTTTCTCAGTGCTTTCTACGGGCAAAAAGCCTAACCTTGTTAGTAGAACTCAAGCAATATGTATGATATTGAGTTTGAACATCCAATCCAAACAATGGGGCTAGTGGAAAAAGAATCAAGGATTACTGGGTTGGACTAGAATCGAACGAGTGGTAAAAATATTAGATGATAAACAAAAACAAAAATGATAGGAGGTGAATTGATCGATTTTGAAGGTGAATTGATCGATTTGATAGTTATTTTAAACGGTTTTAAAATTTCAATTTTTACTCAATCATATCGATTTTTTATTTTTCTAATTGAATTGCTTATCTGCTCCAATTTAAATAGCCTTTTTAAAAGTGGCTATTACTTCTTTCAATATAACTTCCCTAAACATTAATTAATTCTATTAAGCTTTTCTAAAAAAATGTAAGAAGTGGCTAGACAGCAATGTCAAGTTTTAAGTTTTTAGGACCTAAGCGAGTTTAAATGAAGTTTAGGCAGAAAAAACATATAGCATAATAAGGAACATGATCAAACTTCACATCTAGGCAAAGCATAGACGAACTTTGTAGAACATCAAACAATTTTTTAACTATTTCTTTACACTTTATCATCAATTTTAAAAAAATATAATAACTCTATCATCTCTATACAAGTGCCACGCAATCTCTCCTTAAACTGAACTAAACAAATTATAAACATGTTTGGCAAGTATTTATATTATGAACATTTGTCAAATTGTGAAATTTCAACCACTTTTCATTTATTTGTGTAACATGGCAATTCTCTTCTTCTCCCACGTGTATTGTGTCGATACATTACAAAAGTAATTTTTACTTTTCAGATAATACTATTTAGAAGCAATGGTATTAATTAGAAGCAATAGTATTAATGGTTTGTTTGAGCCTCTTTTTTTAAAAAATAAATTATATAATAGTAATTTTTTGAAAAATGTATATTTAAAAAATAAGAAAAATTTTGAGTATATATATAAAATAATTATATTGTGAGAATGTGTGGTAAAAAAAAAAAATTATCTAAGAATGATGATGTAAATTAGTATATCGAAAAACACTTTTACATTCTCATTTACATTACGACGGATCTAATTAATCCAAATTTTATTCCAATAGAAATATCTAAATTCACTTTTTGTCTCTTATAGATGTACATCTTTTTTTTTTTTATATTTTTGTTGGAAAATGAAATTTGCATATCTCTAGTTACCAACCACTTTGAAGATCTAAATCTCCATTTCACACCATTATTGGAGATGCTCCAAGTATCATAAAGTGAAAATAGATGATAAGCCTAATTAGTTTGAACCCCATTTTAAAAATGTATGGTTAAAAGTAAATGAAAAATTTTGAATTTACGTGTAAAATTATGTTATTGTGAGAATAAAATGAGTTTGAGGAAAAATGATTTTTTGAATAATGAGGCCCAAACAAGGGCGGACTCATGTCTTTACATTTAATTGTGCATATCACTTAGGCTAATATTGTAGCATCACTAATATTAATTTATTTAAAATATGTGAGTTTAATTTACTTCTGATATTAACCAAACTAGGTTCATGTCTTTTATTTGATGCTGGCTTCTTGCAAGTTTAAAACATGGGCATCTGGTGATGATGATGAATATGACTCGGAGGGATGAAGAATAGTTTATTTAGTTACCCTTACATTGAATTTCGTGTCTTCACACGGGTAAGAGTATTTTGTTGCATCTTTAGTTGGAAGTCAAGTTCTCCTCTTACATATGTACTATATGTAATCATTTATGGCACATATTCAATTCATGTCACATGGAGGTGGCAATGGGTTTGGCCGAGAATACGCACGAGCTCGGCTCTGTTGACCTATGGTCAAACTGTATGTTTTGATTATAACAAACAATTTATGTTAATCTCTAACTTAATCTTTAAATTGGCATATTGGCAAATTGAATCAAAACTATTGAACGAGAAGTTGTCAATCAAATAAGTTCAAACAAAGATTGATCGAGCACTCATGAAGACAAACTCTACATCATCTCAAATCAAGTAACAAATCGAGCACTCGCACCAAATTTATCAAAGACGGTATAACTAAACTTCTCTTGGCTTGATTGTAAAGGTAAAGCAATATAATTTTTAGCAATGACACTTTGAGAGCTCAAGTAACGATTTTCAAGTGCACGACAAAATTTACGT
>CAIGRB010016041.1:12625-46948 GCA_903798255.1 Fraxinus quadrangulata | reverse complement strand
ATCTACTTTGGAAGGAGCGTTGTATCTTGGGAGACAGACATCCATAATCCCGTTTGCACTTAATTGGGGGGCGAAATCTGTCTTAAGGAGATTTGCTTGGCATACCTCGCTTCATCTTCATCTTCTTCTTTTCATTTTCTTTTTGTTTATTTGTTCTTTCGATTGAGTTAGTCGTATAAACGACAACACTTAATGCACACAAGGTTTCTCGAAACTAAAGAGATATCTTACAAACGTAAAAAGTCTGACTAAGCAAAACAAGAAATTTTATCCACACAAATGGCTTTTTAGCAAGGCATGTAAACTATAACCAATGCCTTATTATCATTTTGGAAAAAAAAATTATCAATAAAGTAAGAGGTAGAATCAGTTTATGATATTCGAGGATAACTGTAGGTAATCCCTGTTTAGTTGAGACTCGAGAGGATAGACAAAATAGCATTTTGTGAGAGCATCGCTTAATGCGATATTTGTTTTTTTAAGTGACCAAGACATTATTAGTAGGAAAATTGGTATTAAAAAAAATTCTTGGTGTTTGAGTTTCCAAATTTCCCTTTGACATGGTCCATTTTTTGTTGAATTTTGCATTTTATGCACATAGTGTCTTTCTTTAAATGCATTGCATCTCTTCGCAATAAATACTCAAATTTCATTTTCTTAATCTTCTTTCAGAGATTTTTTAGTTTTAGTTTCAGTTTGTGTGTAGTGTGTACGTACTTATAGTGCCAGAAAAAAAAATTGGCTGAAGGAAAAGTTACAGTGCGAAATGCTGAATGTGATGAGATTTACTGGGAGTTAGTTTCGTGATGAGATGATTTGATTGTATATTATGTACATTTCCCAGTCCGCTGTTTGTTATCAATTTGACCTTTCTAATCTTTTCTTCTGGCAGGAAATTAGTTAAGTGAAGCTGAGATGATGATGATTTTAGTGAAATTTATAAGGCGTATACTGGGCCTCTGGGATCTAATCCTAATGCAACCAATGCACAAGACAGAACTACAACCAGAAAAAGATCCAATGCTGGTTCGGATGAGGAAGAGGAAGCCCGTGACCCTAATGCTGTCCCAACAGATTTTACTAGCCCAGAAGCTAAGGTTTGGGAAGCTAAATCTAAAGCTACTAAGAGGAACTGGAAGAAAAAGAAAGAAGAGGAAATTATCTGTAAATTATGCCGAGAATCAGACCACTTCACTCAGGTACCTTCTCTGTATTTCCTTTGTTTTAGATTGTTAAGGTCACATAATGAGAGAACCTTTTTTTGATATGCTAAGAGAAGTAGTTGAGCTGCTTGGATTATCTTTTCTGCTTTTCTTCCAAATTCTCATATCCAAGGGAGCCGACCTTAGTCTCTGGAAAAGGACAGAGGAAGAGAGCAGGTGGAGGAGCTGGGGATAAAGATATGCATGTTGATGGTATGTACATATTGAAGTCAATGGGTTCAATTTCTCATAAAAGATTTGCTAACAATCCCCAAATAGGTTATAGTCAGCATTTTTTACCTGGGGAGTGGTATGCATGCTTAGGATCAAACTGCCAATGGTGTATGATAATGAAAAACATACAGTCTAGTAATTTGTCATGAAACAGTGCTAGTTGAGATAAAAAAAATTCCTGCTAAAATTCTTTTTTTTTTTAAAAAAACTGATAGATGATGGATCCATTGTGCTTACGCCCAAAGAATATCGTGATAATTGTAGCACAACTTTGAAATGTCGATTCCACATGGAGATAGTAAAAAATACTTAAAAGATCTAAAAGATGAATCTTCTTTTGAATGTGTGAAAATAATTTATTTGTTTGAATGAAAATAAAATCAAGGTTTGAAGTAGTGAAGTGTCAGAATTCTCTCAATTGGGTTGGGACATTCAACTCAATTAGAGATGTTTTAACCTAGTTTCCCTAATCGGAAGAAATGTTATTAAAACCAGTTTATAATTCAATTGTAATTCTAATGGTTAATTCTCAAGCCACAACATTTACTCTTTTGTTTACTAGAATAAGAATAATAAAAACCATATACTTTAAGCATAAAGCAGTAATGAATCACACCAATAAAAATAGATAAATGAAATTAAGATTTAAACAAATATTTCAATCATTCAATAGAGAAAACTTGATTGAATTTATGAAGAATTTAATAAAAGTTTAGCCAATCTCAAATATTTTTATGAAAAGAAGATCTAAATCATAAAATTGTTTAAAATGAAAATCTAAATGAATGAATCAAATAATATTGAAATCACTAAATCCAATTGAGTTCCTTCCTAGCTTCACCAAGATATTTATTTCTCCATGGAATTGTTGGTCATCTCCTCGTTTTTCCTCCTTGATTGCTCTCCAAAAAGTGTCCTTTAGGGTTGTCTTTTTCATCCCTTTAAAGTCCGCAGAAGATTTGAATTTGAATGTGCCAAAAAAGAGTCCAAAAAGCTGAAAATTCCTTTACTCTGTGATTCGGCGCTGCAGTGCTAGAATTCTGCCCATTCCTGCAGAGTTCTGGCGCTGCGGCGACGACCAAATAATTTTTTTTTTTTAAAGAGATCCTTTCATCATTTGGATAAAACCCTGAAATTACAACACATGAATCGGATTATAAATTTTCTTAAAGTAAATAGAATAACACTTCAAGAACATGAATTAATTCCTATGATTTCTATTCACTTTTTGGCATTTTAGCATAGTAATTTGGTGTTTAAACTACACTTTCATGCACTTATCACATTGTAACATATAAGCAAGTTTCAACTTAATTGTTACCAACGATAGAAGCAATTAATGTCATTGCTAATGGTGTTGTGGCTACCTTCTCTCCAAAATTATTGCGCATGTGTATGTGTGCTACTATGGATAATTTTTATTTGTGTTATGCCTAAATGATTCAATTCAGGGTTGTCCTCCCACTCTTGGAGCGAACCGCAAGTCTCAAGATTTCTTTGAGCGGGTGCCTGCAAGAGATCCTCATGTGAAAGCATTATTCACTGAAAAGGTAGTCGACAAGATTGAAAAGGAAATAGGATGCAAAATCAAAATTGAGGAAAAATTTATCATTGTCAGTGGCAAGGATAGGTTGGTCTTGAAAAAAGGCATTGATGATGTTCATAAAAATTAAAAAGAGGGTGAGCATAAGCATTCCTCCGGCTCCCCAATTTCCAGGTCCAGGTCACCTGAACGCAAGAGTGCTGTTAGCTCTTGGTCGGTACACTCTGTTGGAATATTCCAATATTTGATCCTTCTTCTAGATCCTTCTTCTATTTGTTATTAGATGCTTCTTCTAGATCTTTCTCTTGTTTGTTATGTAGTTAGTTTAGTTGATAGATTAGTTAGCCATTTTACTCTATAAATAGAGCTCTTGTATGCATTGTAATTCTCAAGTTGAATGAATGAAATGTTCATCCTCTTCTCTGCCTATTCAGCAGGTTTATCCTCTTTTATTTTTTTTTTAACACTAATTCCCAAAGATCCAATCCCAGTCCACATAATGCCTTGCAGGTCCCACATAGATATGGAAGACAGGAGAAGGTTGTGAAAGACCGTGTTCATGAAGATTTGCAAAAATTATCGAGGGGCTCTCTGCAAGGTAGGCAAAGCATGGGTACATTTGTTCTGTCGTGAAGAGATGATTATTTCTTACTTGTAATTTACAATCTCATAAGGGTGTATCGTTTTATATGTTCTTTCTGTTCAGCTGTTCCATCTTTTTCTTTATACTGCTTGTTTCTTATCATATTCTTTGCCGAAAGAGTTCAAGCATTCTGAAAGATATATCTTTGGATGAATTGAAAGGGTGGTCTCCAAATAATTTTTTTAACTGAGCATATGGAGACTCATTTGCCTCAGATTGGATTCACTATGACAATTTAAGATAGTGTGTCATGTTAAAGCTGCCTCCATTGTTAGAGATCTTGAATGGAAGTGCTTAACATGCTCCCTCTGGTGAAGCTTATGGTAATGATGGTGATAGAGGTCGATCAAGCCATTCAAGGTCTCCAGTACTCCCTTCTTACTTGGGAAACCCATATAATTCATATGATGGCCACAGTCAGAGCAGAGGGGCCTACAGGTTCGACGGATTGGATGCTGACAGACGTGGGTCTGACATGCAATCTTGCCATAAGTTTGAATATCCTGCATTTCCCCAAACCTTTGAGGAAATAGAATCGGAATATAAAAGGGAAGCAATGGATCTTGCGAGAGTTCGAGACAAGGAAGAAGATGAAGAAACTCACAAGCATTGCGAGGTTTGTTACATTCTATTATTTTGTTTCTATTTTAGTTAATGATGTCCAAGCACAATAGCTTTTTTTGGGATGCATATCTATGTGGCAGGGTGCATCCTTTTCTTGTTCTTTTCAAATAAATATAAAATACAATTGAGCTTAATGTCTTTTCCCATTAAAGGTGGGTGGGGAAGAGAGCTGCGTTATCATTTTGTTGAATTTGACTATGCGGCCGTTGACTCCTTACATATTGGGTTCTTCAAATTTAAGGCTGTCAGAGATTAGGGAGGGTTACATGAAGAAACTGGCTATGCTCAGGGGTGCACAGGCAAAACAGTGGGAAGAGTTTCTTCAAGCTGACGTCCAGAGGAGACAACGTGCACGCCAGCATATTTCAGCTTCTGGGTTTAGTAATTATAGACAACCTAGTTATCCAGAGTGCGATAATTCTTCAGGCAATGCTCACTATTCCGGTCCTGGAACCAATATGCCGATGGAGTCAACGGGAAGGTACCCAAATTCTATGGAAAATTATCCTTCAAGAACTCACGTCACTTGCAGCTACTTTCAGCATAAAAGGAGCAATGAATTTGGGAATTCCTACAACCTATAATAGATTGATAGATGGAAACCAAGTTTGGTGACTTGTCTTACCCTTCATTTTGTTCCATCCGTTCGTTCTCCTAAAGCATTGATGTCTGTAGTCACTTTCAAGTTTTGGGAGGGCTTGGAATTTTGTTTAATACAATGCTCTGAGAGATGTGAATCGGTTTAGGATCCTAAATGAAATTATGAAATTTGGGGATGCTCCTTGCATAGGTTTGTCTCTTTAGTGTGGTAAATGCAGAATTTGTACATATTGTTTGTATATTTCTACCGTTTCAGCTGCATCATAGCCTAAATTACCACTTCGAAAAAAATTCAGGATCGAAATGTTGCTTGGGTACAAGTATTGCATAGGGAACCTTCAATGTAGGTAAGTATGTTAAATGTGTCCTCAGCTCCACTAGAAGTCGCTAGTATTCGAATGGTAAGAATGTGGTTTGTTGCTATTTCATCTAGACTTTGAAACTTCGTTTTTGTAATCTAAGAAGTGAAATTTGGTTTGGGCATTGTCAAGTACTGTGTTTTCAAGTGTTGGCACGTGTTATGGAACTAGTTTTAGCAAGATTTTTGTTTTTTATCCAAGTTAAAATTTTCACTTCTATTTCATTTTTTACTGTGAAAATAGAAGTTTTCGTTCTTAGTTTGGAATTCATTTTGGCTCGCAATGGACCGAAATTGTTAATTTTTGCCATTTATTTGTTTTGCCTCCTGTATCTGGTATTAGGTGAATAAGTTATCTACTCGGTGAGATTTTACTTATCCGGTGAATAAATTCTTATTATTTAGAGCTTTTGTGGTACCACATTCTAGCGTGTTTGCTTACGTGTCACAATGTGACACCGTTACAAGTCTTTAGTGAAGTAGTGAACCGGAAAATAGAGAGTACAAATTCCCCAAGGATGGAAGCATCAATTGTTAAGCTTTGCAAGAAGAGTTGCACTCATCAAGTCAGTGAGGGAAGATCTATACTTTCCATCTATGGGGATCCGCTCTTTTTCCTATTCAAATTTGGTAATATTTTGATTACCATTTTCCATCGATTAAGACAAGGAAGCTAAATGGATAGCAAGGTTTGATATCGATATCTGTTGCATTTAGAGGATTTTGTTCACTGTGATATATGTGAAAGAGCTCAATATTATGTTGAATTAACAAATTGAATAAAAGATTAAGAAAATGAGTCATACAATAAAATTTGTGAATTGTCGTGTTGCGTCTAACTTATTAAACACATCACGTTTAATATTTTAAGAATGAGTTCAAATTCGGTCTGGTTATGTACACGTGGTTCATCCCTCCCCGTCGAAAATTTTATTTATCTCTTTGCTTTACTACCAGATCAAATCTGGTTCAATATGTTAAGTAGTGATTCTTTTTAACTTCTGTGCGTCGATTTAATTACCATTTCTTCACTTAAAAGATTTATTTATACATCAATCCACAAACTTGTACAACAGATGAAAGTTAAAATTGAAGGGAATTAGCATTTCCCTAGCAAGCTATTACAAAATGTTTCAGACTTATAAAAAAAAGTCAACCTTTGAATGTTTACTTTCTATTCCTGATTCACTTGATATCCAAATTGTGATACTTCAGAAGGATATATGGTCATCTCCTTTCACTCAAGAGGGGCTGAGATGCAGGACCTGCAAGAGTAGATTTTGCTCAATCAAGTCCACAGAGTTCGTCCCGAAAATATAGCTATAATCATGATAACCATATGCACTAATTTCCTATCCGTGAACGAAAGATGATATATAGAGCAGAACTTCTACAGAAGATCTGAGAAAATTTTTAAACAGAAAAGGATGCATTAACTCAAAATGTGGCTGAGAAGCCCGAACTCTCCGTCGTACAAAGTCGAACATGCAAAATTTGTCCATGCACAATTTTAAACTGGTTAATCCGTGGCATAGAAGAGATAAGCAAGGTACATATTATCCCAGATCACCAGTTTAATTAAGAAAAACTCAGGGTGCAACTTAAGTTTGCATTCTTTTGGCTATTATTTAAATTTCTCAAACTGAAAAAAGAAAAGGATCCATCGTAGCCACCAAAATTTCATAAGATGGTTGGCTCTCTAGATGATTTTCTATGAACAATATCCAATATCTGTAATTATCTAGTGTTTCAACTCACAATCATTTCCAATTGTAACCAAGATCCAGAATGAAATAAAAATAATACAATTAGCAAACACAGACAATTAGGCCATATTATCAGTCACTAATGTCAAAAAGAAGAATTTTCATGCATTTGATACTTTACTGCTGCTTGTGAGGGTTCTTCAACGATACCTGTATGAGTTGCTAGAGAACTTTCTTTATATCGAAAACCAGAATGAAAAAAGAATAATGAATCAAAAAGGTGATGGGAAGAAGGGGCAAGTTGCATCTTGATAATTGGAGGCAAAGCAGAAAATTTGGCAATGCCTTTTCTCCCCCCATAAATCTTAAATTTTCCAAAGAACTCAAAAGTACCAGAATGCCCAAACCCTTGCCAAGAGGGAAAAAAAAATTGTCTAAGTCATACAGAAACCCCATGTCATCCACCTAAGTCTAATTTCTTGTCTGACCACCAAGCCAAACTACAGAATATTCATGAAAGCATTTTCTGCACATGATATTTTGTCTTCTTCAGTGATAAGTAAGTAAGTAACCCATTAGCAAAGTGTGCAATATGTAGATGTTAAACAACTTTACATCTATACAATTTCTACATAGATGAACTTGCTTTGGCGAAAGAAATTTCATTATCTCCTACACTAAGTGATCCTACAATTTCTAAATTATGTGCTTTTTTTGCATTATATATTGCAGCACATAGGTCCTACTTTCAAATCAAAGGACAAGATTGGACAAAGGATAAATGAAGGATAAAGGAAACTGTAGGAAATGCTAATTGTAGTTTGTCTGATTCCATCTCGCCTATCCTAATCACAGAATACCTAGAAATACTTATCATGCTACATACAAGTCATCTTGCCATAATGTGCTTCAGAAAAGTGAACCTCTTTGGAGTCTGATCATCCATCAGCCCAACTCTTACATTCAAACGGATTCATTTTTTTAGGCTAAGTAGAACAATGCACACCGATTCAAGTCAAATCTAAAGTTCAAGGTGACCTAAATTCAAAAACCTGGCTGTATATAGTCTATATTACAGGAGATAAGACCTTAAACCTATGCAGAAGTTCATCCTTTTTTGATATTAGACGTATCAAAATACCTGGCCTTTCAAGCTTATCCCAAAGTTAACAGTCCAAGAAACTAAAGATGCCATGAAAAGTCCATCTTCCATTATGATGACACCTCAAGCCACTCCAAACGGTCTACCAAAATGTAATCAATTGTTCCCAAGAATTTACTTGTAACGACCCAAGCCGTTATATCATATGTACCGTCCGCTTTAGAAAAGCATATGTTCTCTTACTCCTCACGGCTTTCTGTCGCGTCCCCATAACAATTGGTACCGGAATTCAACTTAAATCTCTCATAAAACAGAGATCTTGGATTCAAATTCTGAGAACGCAATAGAAATCCGTGAGAGGTAAGATGAATTTAGACTCTCCCAAAACGGACAGTACGTAAGTTAACGGCTTGGGCACAGAGGTTGGATCTTGACATTACTTGTCACACTTTCCTATTAGTTAAATATAAAGAAGATATTATATGGTGTTTAAGAAAATGTATATAATGTTGAATATTGTTCTTTTTACATGCATGATGCATCAATACCACGTTGCCAGCTTTCCAGTTTATTAAGCTCACACTATCAGATAGTAAAGGAATAAAAATCATTAGCAAAATGAAACAACAAGCCAGTTTTATTTCACTAAAAACTCAGTACAGCACAAGTATAGTATTTGAGGAATGCAAATTTTTTTCTCCTAATTCTTAGATTATATATGTTCTTTTATCAATGTTAGGAAAAATGACATGAAAATGAGGAACAGTCGCATACAAGCAGAAAGAATACAGGAAGTATAAAAGAAAGAAGATGTTACCTGCAAGATCATTTTGTCTACTGGGCATCTGTTTACAAAATTTCTCCTTAAGTTCAGTTACAACAAGCTGCGATATAAGGAGACCCGCGGTGAAAGCTCCAACTGTTAGCATAACAAAAACCGCATCCCAGCCCTTTGTTGAAAGAAATCCAGTCAAAAGAGGACCAAGAGCAGCACCAATAGATCCAGTACCATCAATAATAGCGGTAACTGTTGCCAGTGCTCGAGAATCTCCTCTTAGAGAGCTATGAGTCCCAAGATCAGCAGAGACTGCAGTTGTGATGAGTGCATATGGCCCATTAACAAATAAACCAGCTATCATCATGAGTACAATGTTGATGGCCTTAGACATGTATCCATAGGAACGATATAGAAGCATCGCAGGGATTGCAGCGTACATGAAGCTGGCTGCTGTAATGGCCCGAGCCTTAAGTCTATCAGATATGTAACCAGCGAGAATTCCACCAACAATTCCTCCAACATCAAACAGAGTAGAAAGATTTCCAGCAGATTTCACCGACATATACTGACCCTCAATAGCTTCAACAGTATGAAAGGAACATAGATGAGGAAGGGAAATCTTAATCGCCAATAAAATAACCCTCAAAAACAAAATCCAAAACCAATGTAAATGCAAAAGGATCACCAAATAAGAACTATATTAAGAAATTATTAAGTCTATCAGCATTAGATCATAGGACAGAGGTGTTATTTCAAACATAACAGAGAAGACAAACGTAAATGCGAAAGTATCTAGTCTAGAATTAGAACTGTATTGAGCAGTGTATTATGTCCATCTGCTTAAATAAAAGAGAAAAGGGGGCATTCAAACATGTCAGGCAGTTGATACTAAAATAGCAAGTTTTACTATTTTTGGAGTGACAATGACTTGACAAGAGTCAACATCCCAGATATTCTCGCAATTATTCCTGTGAATTTGAATCCAGCAAATATGTTTTAAATTTTCTTATTCGTTTTCAGTTCCAAATGCATTCTGCAATAGTAGTCAACTATTATATTTTGGCAAATTTTGATTGAGGCTGAATCTCCCAGTCCGGATCTTATGGGTTTTCTGAATATACTACTATAATCTTGACGCTGAAGTCTCAAATTAATGTCCACTTCTCCAATGGCCTTAAGAAATGATACCAACCTTGTATCATTTACCAGTTCCAAGTTAAAACACATGACCCACATAACATTCTATGTCTTATTAAGATACAAAAATAGTGAAATATGCAAAAATCACATGTTTAGGACTCCTACCTAATTGTTATTTCTATCCATGCCATGCACATACTTCGAAATAGAGGATGCGTATGTTTCTTATGTAGTCATCATTATCTAACCATTAAGAATCAAAAGAAACACTAATTAATCTAGACTCGGAACAAAATGTCTCTTTATATATTTCAAAGTGACATCTGTGTGTGTACAACACACCCATTCTCTCAGCCTATCTATTTATATATGTCTGCGCTCTTGCATGATCACATGTGCGAGCATATGAAAAACATATACGTGTGTGCATTTCAAGCATTCTGCATCCTAAAATGTTTTAGAAATGACATTTAGTAGTCTTTGTAGTTCCGAGGACTGGCACAACTACTAGAAAGCTCGTTTGAACACAATAATGAATGACCTTAACCTAATGAACATGCGTATGAGCTCATATTTTCACCCAAATCTATCCTGTTACCTCTTTGGTGGTAGTTCATCCTCCCGATGGGCACAGATACTAACTACAACTTCTAACACACTGGAAAGCCAATAGAACTCATTAACAAATATATATCCATGCTTAGATTGAACAGTAATTCGAGATGCACTCTCTTATCAATTCTTCAACGACAGAGACCTGCAAGATCAGTCAAATCCATGGCAGGAAGGACTTAGTCCCCGCTACTGAAAAGATTCGTGCATTTCATAAGCCAATTGGTAAGATAATGAGATTGCTTTAGTATTCTCAGCCAACAATATTGGAGAGATTCATTTTACCCTCGCACCGAGTAGAAGCAATTAAATTGACCATAAAATGCTACACCAATTCAACTGTCTTGAACCCCACATTACAACTGCCACACCATCATCCAGAATGCCACTAGCTGCAATCTCTCTCAATCTCCCTCTCATGCACGCCCACACACCCTAATGACAACTGCTGCTTATACTGCCCCCAGATTACTACTGGGACCATTTCTTTAATATGAACCACCTCCTCAATCATTGCTCTCTATATCTCTCTGGTGAACTCAGTGCATCTATCAACATACCAAAGTCATTACCAGTGAATTATCTACCAACATGCCAAAGTCAACCAAACATCTTGATAAATCCCTGTAAGTATATGTGCAGTAAAAAAATAACATACACAGAGATGACACATGCAGTTGCACAAGCACATTGATAGAGATATAAGATTAATGAAATATTGGGAATCGGGGAATACCAGTGTGGCTAAGATAAAATGGCAACCAGTACAAAAATGTATATGCCACCAGCTTTGCAAAGAAAAGACATAGTGCAAATGGAATTACTCCCGGTATTAAGCAAGCTTCAAGAAGCCCAACACTTCTCCTGTTAGCGGAAGTAAACCGAGGGTCAGTATTCTGCTCATCTCCAACCATATCATCTTTCAAAATCTGAGTTTCGACATCATCAGGAAATGTTGCAGCCTCCACAGGTAAACCATTTAGGTCAGTAAATCCAACATCTTCAGGATAAGCAGCCAAGAACATGTACACCATTATGCCACCTAGGATTATAAATGCGCCTGGAAGAACAAAAGACCAGCCCCACCCATAATCCAAAACACTAGCAGCAAGCAACGATCCGCTGATATTTCCAACTGACGTGTGAGCATTCCAAATTCCCATTATTAGTCCCCTCTTCCTCTTGCCAAACCAATTACCAATAACAGCAACGACTGAAGGCCACCCTGTGGCCTGGAACAACCCTGCAACCATTTGCATTACCAAATAAAACCAGAAATCATGAACGTTCCAAAAGTAACCAATTCCAAATAGCGCCACAAAAATGCCACTTCCAATCATTCCAGTAGTCAAGAACAGCCGTAGGTCCAGTCTATCCCCTAAATGCCCTGCCACATACATTCCTATCGAATAACAAGCAAGAAATGCAACATCAATCTCGCCCAATTTCGACGTCCCATCCTCTCCATTAAATGGTGCCCAACCCTTGTTTTTTCTAGATCTACCCGCATCAATGCTAGTATTAGTCACCATTACTTCCTTCCCAATAAAGAGATCCCCAACCGGCCAAGGAATAATCAAGTTCGAATATTTATTCGGGTCCGGATCCAGGACACTTTTGACTATACTACTGGGTTTTCTTGAAGCATGGTAACCTGTATATGCTATGAACGTAATTATTAAAACCATGTATCTATAAGTTTTTAAACTCCAATCCCTTCCCCTGACATTCCTAATTAGCAAAATCCCAGGTGGGATATCCCTCATTGGATCAATAATACCCCTAGACATTTGTAGAATCACATATCATCCAAAACTTACCGAATCACATTCTTGAAAGACGAAACTCAAGCACAAGAATCCCACAAATATCTTCCAAGCATGAAACTGTTCAAGAACAGAGTGAATTGAATTTTTCCAAGTAGGAATCAAGTCAAGACTGAAATTTTAAATAGCATCCCTGATTTTCATGAATATTCTTGACAACAATGCACTTATGGGGTGGGTCTGAACGGTGTATTTTCTTGGTTACGCGTTTTATCGTCTAATGCGTGTTAATGTGTGAGAGGGGGAGCTATGTTGGCGGGAGTAGGGGGCAGTTATTATGACAGAGAGAACACGTGGCAATCTTCAGCCATTTGAATTCCGCAAATTGGTTCTTCTGTGCCACGGATACGATTTGTTAATAAAGCGAGACCTTGTGAGGCCCGGCCACGTGGTTGATGCTGGCTGATTCCAGGATCAAGAAATCAAATCGGAAATAGCAATTTGAATATGAATTAGCAGGTTTTGGTGTTTGAAGTTTTAAAAATTTAAGGTAATTGAAAAGGAAAAAAGAAACTAACTTGGTATTTTTATTTTTTTCAAATTTGATAGGTTGGTGCATTTCTTGACACTCGAAAAATCCTAAATAGATTAGTGTAGTAATCGAGTAATTTAACAATAATTTAATCCACATATTCATATGAGTTAAGTGGCAATCTATACGAATCTAGTTGTGTTGGTGATTACCCACCTTTCACCCCACTACAATTATGTAATTGAATTTCAATTTGCAATCAAAACACCCTATTATGGTGCGTTCAAACAACGCAACCGATTTGATGATGTGTTAATTGAAATTGATTAATTTACCATGTCTTCACCTCAAAAATCAAATTTTGACACGTAAGCTCCATTGATTAATGAAAACCTTTGAATGATTTTTATCTACTTATAATTTAAAATGTTTATAAACACTTTTTAAATATGCTTTTAGTAACTTTGAGAAAATTACCTCAGTGAGATCGATGGTACCTTTTTTTTGTGGAAAGAGGAATAATTGTACTTGAGAAAGGTTTTGAACAACATTCTTAATGAATTTCATTTGTGTTAATTATGTTGATGATCCTTTTTGAATAATTATTAATATCATATAAGTTATTTTCTTACTTTAATAATCACTCTAGTTTTGATCAATTACATACTGGTCAAAAATATTAACTTTTAAGCCCTATATAGTAAGATTGTACAAAAAAATGTCAACCCGCCAAACCAAATTGAAATTGTGATTTCGAAATCGTTGATTTGGATAATAATGGTTTAGGTTTTGATAGTTAAAATAGCTTGAAACCAAATCGAATCGTTCATCAATTTTTTCAAATAAATAACTTATTTTATCCAATAAATTTTGTTTATTACATCAATTTATATTTCAATAAATATATTTGTTAGTCGGCTTCTATTGACTCTTTAGGAAAACGCTGATTTATTTATGATAGTACTTTTCTTTATCTCAAGAGTGAAATTGCAAGCTTAAATTTTATGGTTAAACTTATATTAATTATTGAATTAAGTTTGTGTTGAGACGAATATAATAGCATTGCCTCATTGAGACGTTTATGTTTAGATGGGTTCAACTTTCATACAAATATATTTATTTATTTCGATTTTTTTTTTTGAAAAATTGTTATTTTTGTATCTCTAAAATTGTGGTTGAATTCAAAGAATGTTTGATTTGAAATTTTTTCAAACCGTTTAAAATTGATTTATTTGAAAAAAAATTCAAAAATCACCCAAACAAAACCGTATTCAACCCCACCACAGAGCATTTGCTCTCATGTTCGCGTATTGCCCAAAAACTCCATCAATGGTGATTGACTTGGAGAAATTTTACGAGAGTTTGATGAAACTTAGCATAGCTCCAGTTTGATGCCATTATTTTGAGAAAATGAAATTTTAAATAGTAATTTTTTGAACAATGTATGGTTAAAAAGTTGGAATTTTTTTTTAATTTACGTGCAAAATATTTTATTTTGTAAATATGTAGTTAAAAATGAGTATGAAAATTAAAGAGTTTTGAAGCAATGACTGTCAGCTATGAGCTTATTTTTTTAACTATACATTCTCCAAAAAATCATTATTCTAAAACATATTTTTTCCCGAAAACTGGGGCTCAAACATTTCTTTAATATTGTGGTCAAGATGATATAGGTTATATTCCTCATATCATCGTTTTTCAATAGTATAATGTTATTTAACACCCGTGGTTCTAAAACACTAGTTTACGTGAACACTCTTTATAGATTCAATTAAATAAATTATGTGATATTGTATTTAAATGAGTGTATAATATAACGTTATACAATTGTCACATGAACTGATGTTTAATTTTAGTGGTGTTTAATATCATTGCTATTTTCAATAATATTTTACTTTTTAAAAGGAAAATTCAAGGGAATTTACCGACTCTGGGCCCCTACCACCACCTGATAACTCAAAGAACAACTCAAATCCTTGTGGGCTTTGGGCCCAAAAGTGGATAAATTCGAATATTATTATTTCCTTTTTCCAATTTTAATTACCCTAATTCACACGTCCAAAAAAAAAACTCTCTCCAAAACCCTAAATCCTGTCTCCCCAATTACTGTGGATTTTTTAAAGATTGAAGTTTCTTCGATTGATTCCTAATTATTGCAATGGATTTCTATTAAGTCGGTAAATTTCTCTCGATTTAGTTCGCGTGCTTTTCCGAAGGATCAGGCGGTCAATTCAAGGCGTTTCTACGGAGCAAAAGCATATCAAGTGAAGCGGCTTGTTTGGATTTTTAATTTAGCAAATCATCGGCGAAATTTGGCGGATTATCTAAAATTGAACGTCAATTTGGACAATCACCTGGCGTCAGAATGATCGAAGGAATGAGATTTTTGGCAGCATGTTTTAATTTACCGGATCTGTTTGAGAACTGGTCCGTCCATGGAGTGTAACTTTGATTCAGATGTTTCATTTATTATCAGATGCAGATGCTCTGTACCATTGGGTTGTTGAAGAATCCTTTAGAATTTCCGGAATTTGTGAAAGGATCCAAAGGCAATTGAATTTGCCGCATAGCTCTTAATTGAGCAGGAATTATCTTGAGTTATTGGGAAAGAGAAAATGAAAAAGAGAGCTTCTTGTATTTTATTGTACTAGTTTCCATTTTTCCTCTTATTTGAGTTGAATGCAGGCCATTTATTTTTTCTTCAACAAATTTTTTCTTCTCGTGATTTGATTTCCTCTTGAGAGAAAAGAGAGAGAAATTTTAATCAGTTAAAGAAAATAAATATGGCAGTGTACTATAAATTTAAAAGTGCAAAAGATTACGACTCTGTTGCAATTGATGGTCATTTTATATCTGTTGGATATCTGAAAGAAAAAGTTTTTGAATCAAAGCAATTGGGCAGGGGTACTGACTTTGACCTCGTTATAACGAATGCGCAGACTGACGAAGGTTGGTTTGATTCTCTAGAAAATCATTCAATTTAAAACAATTTTTTTGAGTGTGACTAATTGTTGCTGTCCCTTATTGTTTTACTTAGGAACTATCTTCATGCTAGTTGAGTATATTAGATTAGAAATTGCTATTGTATTTGGTTTTAGAATATGATAAAGTTATCCTCTTGGCTTTATCGTCCCAAAATAATGATCAGTGAGGTAATACTCTTTTATCGAAGTCATTATGTAAGAACAAGAGAGGTTGGACGTTGGGTATCAGTAGTTTTGGAACCTGATTTGTTTCTTTGCTGGCATTAGCTAAATTATCGATGTTTGATACAAAGTTGACAAATGCTTACAGCATTTGCAAGTGTATTAGTGTTCTATGTGGAAGTTGACCAGGCACTTACATTTATATGCATTCTTATTTATGTTGTGGATACAATGAGAAGAATGTGCTTGTTGTTTCACGTTTCTGCTGAGATTAAATGTTGATGGGCACTGGCACACAAACACTTTAAGATTAGTTACACCTTTTAAGAATGTATGTGCCTACCATTTTGGTTCACTTTCTTGACTATTAATTTCAAACGTATGTCACAGACAAAAGTAAACAAAAAGCTTTGGTTTGTCTAGAATAGATGGCTTTGGTACTTGCATCAAGTGTGTGTCTACTTTTGTAAGATGGGATTGGTTCGGAAATACTTCGATAGCTTTACTTCCAATAGGTGTGTCCATGGTAATCACCCAGAGAAAATATTTGAGATATAATTGTACATTTTTGTTGAACCTCGTAATTGTTGAGATTGGACTAAATTGTATTTGGGTTAATGAAGTTGAGTTTGAGAGAGAGATTACTTGTATTGCAAGGATTGGTTCTTCTTGCCTGGTTAAGGGAGATAAGGATGATGGTTGGAGAATGGTGGTGATGACAATTTATGAGCTTAAGGGGTCCACACCACGCATCACATGTTTTGGGGGATTAAATGTAGTTGTGTTTTTGGGGGTTGTATGTGCATACTGTTCTGGAGGCTTTTATAGACTATTTTTACTGTTTTGTGGATTGCAGAGTACCTTGATGAAGAAATGTTAATTCCAAAAAATACTTCAGTCCTAATCCGCCGTGTTCCTGGACGACCTCGGATGCCCATTGTTACTGCACCAATCTCTGAACAAGACGAGTATTGTCTCAATCCTTTTTAACTCATATATGTAGTTTAATTTCCTGTCATACATTAAACTTTATTCTTTAAATAGGGGTGAAAATATAGATATTCTAAAAAACATGAATGATGGCCTTGGTTTAGCTAGCCACATTCTTGATAAGCCCAATGAGTTTATTTGTTGTGGAGCCAGTTGGTTGTGTTAAGCCTTAAAGGACTCAACAGATTATCCGTGGGAAATAAAGGATTGGAAAGAAAATAAACTACTGTACTCTTTTGGCCTTTGAAGAAACTCTAAATGATTTGAGTCTCTGTGATCTATAATGTAGGCCAAAGGTGGAAGATAATTCTGTGGGTGTTCATGCTATAAAAAATAGTTTTGCGGGAGCTGATTCGTCTGCCATGCAATATGTAAGCTTCTAATTAGATATCTGTTCAGCAAGAACCTGAATATCTCATTCAGAATAGCAGAAAAATCTGTTTTAACCTGATGTTCTTATCTCTGTTTTAGCACCTAAACATAGTGAAATATATAATCACTTGCTTGCAGATTGAAGGGGGAGAATGGGATGAATTTGGAAATGATCTGTATGCGATACCCGATCCCATGCCAGTCCAATCTAGTAAGCCAGTTCAGGATGCTCCTCCTAATAGAGCTGATGAGGATAGCAAGATCATGGCTTTGATTGACACACCAGCCTTAGACTGGCAGAGGTGAGAAATCTTTTTGCAGCATGTACTTTTGCAATAACAATGAGGATTCCTTTTCCAGAAGCTGATTGTTTCAGAGGCTTATATTTTGTTAGTGTTGGATTTGCAGGCAATCTTCTAATGGTTTTGGCTCTGGTAGAGGTTTTGAACGGGGCATGGGTGGAAGAATGATGGGGGGACGTGGTTTTGGTGATTCTCCTATTCTTTTCACTTACTTGAGATAAAAGTACTTTGCAACAAGTTTTTTCTGTATGTTGTTGGAATGGAGACTTGTTTTTCTATGCCTTATCCATTAATTTTAATTGTTTTTTTCCCCAATGTATACTGTTAAAAGGCATTAGTTGTTTCCAAGCTAAAAGATAAACAATATCTTTTGAATATCCATAAAATTACGTAGTTTTCTCTGAAGTGGAATTGAAATTCTTGAAAGAATAAAGTGGAAAAACTTGAAAATATGTAGCGAATAATTTGGTTATAATGAATTTGTTCATTGAAAAGTGTACAAAGCATTTGTTTATATAGGCAAAATAATTCCCTAATTTTATCAATGTAAGGAAAGGAAACTAAAATCATAAAAGGAAAGAAAATAAAACTATTTTAAAGGAAACAAAAATCCTACTATAGTAATAACTAACTTTTATCCTATTCATAATGGTATTGTCCTACATCACTCTCCTTAAAGATGACCAAAATATNAAGAATTATAGTCTACTAATGCTTTTTGTTTGATCATTAGTTTTGTTGTCTACAAGTATGCTGTAAAATACTGAAAATCACATTCTGTTCTTCTAGGTCGAGGTGGATTTGAGCGAAAAACACCACCTCTGGGATACACATGTCACAGGTGCAAGGTGCCTGGTATGTCAGTGTACCTGCAAATACAGATTGTTTCTTTTTTAACACTCAAGCAAATAAAAGTACTTGGATGGAACAAATGCACTACCAAAATGCGTACTTGATAAAATATTTTTATATAGGACATTTTATACAGCACTGCCCAACAAATGGAGATCCAAATTATGACGTTAAAATAGTGAAACCTCCCACTGGAATTCCAAAGTCTATGCTAATGGCTACACCTGAAGGCTCATATGCATTACCAAGTGGGGCTGTTGCAGCTTTGAAACCAAATGAGTAAGCAGTTTCTAGCAATTCATATTGACCCTGTTAATATATTTTCTTAATAATATTGTCTTTCTTGGGTTTGTTGCAGGGCTGCCTTTGAAAAAGAAATTGAAGGGATGCCTTCTACGCGTTCTGTTTGTGATCTTCCACCGGAACTCCATTGCCCTTTATGCAAAGAAGTAATGAAAGATGCTGTGCTTACAAGCAAGTGTTGTTTTAGGAGTTTCTGTTCTAAATGTAAGCTCGATGCTTGTAGTTACGATTAATAATTCATTTTCAATGATTATTTTGATACTCATGCGTCACTATTGCTATGCAACATCTTGATGATTGCTCATTTTCTTGGTATCTTTTCTTCGTTCTGGAAGTAGAGGATGAGATGTTTGGAGCTAGAACTGAAGAGGGGACAATGTGGGCCTTTTTATGTTGATTTTGTTAAGAGATTTTTTATTATTATTCTTTTCCTTTATGCTGACAGTGACGGAATCTATTTTGCTTTTTGGATATTTTCTTTAGGTATAAGAGATTACATCATTTCTAAATCAATTTGCGTCTGTGGGGCATCAAATATCCTCGCGGATGATCTGTTGCCCAACAAGACAGTAAGGGATACTATAAATCGAATCCTCGAGTCCAATAACAGCAGTGCTGAAAATGGCTGGAATACCGTTCAAGTCCAAGGTTTGCAGTTGCTAGTGAGTCTTGTCTATTTTTATTTACAATGATCATTTTTGTATAACTACCTTTTGGTTTCAGATATGGAGTCGCGCAATCCTTATCGTCAGGGTTTATCTCCTACACAGTCTGCCTCCTCAAAAGGAGAGCAAGCGGCAACAAGACCGCTCCCTCCTCAAAAGGAAGAGATTTCAAAGATAGTTGAGATTGAGGAAGAGGATAAGGCACTGGTTGCTCCAGACCAGAAAGTTGAGAAGGTTAGAACTTCAAAAGTGGCAGATGTTTCAGAAGTTATACATGAGGTTCTAAGTTTTAAGGAACCAGCATCACAGGGAAGTGCTCCATTGGCTGATGAAGAAGTGCAGCAGAAACCCCTCTCTGGGGATGCAGGTAAATAATGCAAATGCTTATCTGTTATATGTGCTTAACCTACTCCCCACATGCTGATGTTTCTTTTGTTGTTGATAGCTCATTGATATATTAACGAATAGGTTGTAGGGTCTTTTCTTGTTAATGCCTTGATCATGTAGTGAAAAATGGTTTCCAGAAGCAAGGCCCACTTCTGCTAATTACCGATCCTGTATGTACCAAATTGAATTGGGGTGTTACCTTAATAAACAAGCTTGTTATTCACTGATTATTCGTAACTTATATTAGACATGAAAGAAGTTACACTTCGGAAATTTGTTTTTAAGCAACATTCGTAAATACGTGACGTGACAATATTTGCTAGTTCTTACACTTGTGGCATGATTTTTGATCCATTGAATTTCAGGAAAGAAGAAGAAAAAGAAGAGAATGCACTTACCTCCTAATGGTAATGATTTGGTTTCTTTTTTGTTTGACGTTATTTTTAACTTCTACTATTATTCAGTTTTCTTGTATTAAACTTTTTAGCTTTAACTTTATTCAGTTATTCTGAATTTTGGCCTAACAAAATGTATCCTTCCCCCATCTAGCATTACTGATACTATTCTGTTAACTTCTTATATACAGTTGCTGAGATGCAGTGGAGAACTAGCCAGGACCTTGCAGCTGAGAATTACATGATGTCTATGGGGCATTGTAATTATAATCCATATTGGACAGGCATCCAACCTGGAATGGAGGCATTTGTACCCCCTTATGGTGGTCCTATGCCCTATATGGGTGGGTTTGGTCATATGGATCTTGCATTCGGAGGTGTTTTACCTCCTGATCCATTTGCAGGACCAGGTTGTATGTTGCCTTATGCCGGCCCACCTCAGAGGTATGATTCAGTTTTCTATAAATCTCTCTCACACACACATTTCATGCACATAAGGTTTTCTTTTTCTTTGTGCATCTCTTTTGAGGGTGAACATGTATCTCTGACATGGAATATGGTGGTTCAGCTACTTTGCTTTAGTGTTGACCGCCGGGGGTGGGGAGTTTCACTGCTATACAAAATGTCTATGATACTCGTTAAGGTTTTCCTCTGATATGAATAATGTGTAATTGTTTCATAAACTTTTAATGATATCAGGGACCTTGCGGACTTAGCAATGGGATTTAATGCTGGGCCACGGAAAATGAGCAGAGAGGATTTTGAAGCTCAGAAAACTGATCTCAAAAGGAAGCATGAAATGGAGAGGAATTGTAATAGGTAAAGAGGACCCACTTTGCATTCTGTTTTCAGTAATGTCATAATTTTAAATTCTTTACTTTATGTTCCATGACTGATGACACTATGTTTATCTTTGTTTGTGAATTCTGTATCCTGTATATTTTTAAAGGACAAATTGCATTTATTTTCTATATTAACATCAAAGGTATAGTTTTTTTGTTGAACTTGAACTTAATTATGTGGACTTGAAAAATATGATTGCTTGGACTAGCAGTTGAACTTTTTAATAGGTTCTCTTGCAAGTTTAGGTATTAGGAACACGTCAACCTTTTGGAATATGTTTCTAACCAATTATTGTGCTCCACTTGATTTCAGTTGAAATTTTTTGGCCTTCATGTTGTTTTCCTTGTGTCTTTTGATTATTTAAAACCTCATCTTCCCGATGCATCAATTTATATTCACACTGGATTTAAGTTTTGGGTTTTTGTAACCTACTCAAGTTAGTTATGATTAGTGTATTACAATATTTGTACCTTTAAGCTTTATTTTAATCAATTGCTCCGATCATTTACTTTTCAGGGAGTTATCTAAGGATTGGGAATATGGTAGAGAAATGAGCAACGCAGGCAGTATTTCTTCGTTGAAATCCAAATCAGTATGTAGTTCTGCTATCCAACTTTTCTATGTTACATATGTGGATTGTGGACTATGCAGGAAGAGCTCATGATTAAGGAGATACCAGTACTTCCTTTGTAGTTTTGTTTTGACCTTTCCTTTTTCGTCTTTTCATCCTCATTCCAGTTGTTCCTTTTTTTAACTCCATCTTCTGTAAATTTCACCCCATCCTCTTCCCCTTGGCCACTGGATTTTATTTGCCCTAATATACGGAGCTTAATTCTGAACCGCCCGCATCACTTACTGAATAAGATCTTAGAAAGTCTTGCACAAATAATTTGTTATCTGAATTTCTATTTAAATCTAATTGGCTTAAATCTGACTAGGAACATTTGGTCTTAGTAGGGCCTTGTTGATGTTCAATAGATTTGGATTGTGATGTGCCGATAATCAGTGTCACAAGGAAATTTTTTCCCATGAATATACGTTGTCAGTGCCTACTGATGTGTGAATTCTGATGCTATGTACTGGTGATGCGACAAAAGTGATTAACCAAGAGAATTTAGCTGATTGACCAAGAGAATTTAGAAATCTAGCTAGATTGGAGGTCAGCTGTAAGATTAAGATGGGGGGTTGGAATTTGTTTGGTGCGATAAGTTGCATAAAATTTGTTGGAAGTTATTTGGTTCTGAAGTTAATGTTTTTACTTTTTCTCTCTTGCTGTTGCAGAAGTCTATTCACCCTCCACCTAATGGAGACCATCATCAGCGCTATCCCCCACGACCTGAGAGATCATCCCTAGAGGGACGCTCCCGTGACACTGAACTTGCTCGCCTCCCGTCCAAGAGAAAATCCGACTATGATGGCCACCACAGTGGCAACTCTGATGGCCATCATCAACAAGACGAGCGAGGAGATCCTCGCCCATTGTCCAAGAGTAAATCCGACTATGATCATCATCACCGTGACAATGGCCACCATCACCAAGAAGATTACCACCGCCATGACTATCCCGACAACCATAAGCATCGTGATTATCATAACCGCAGCAGCCACCATGGATTGGAGTCATCATTGGCTGCTAAACCTTCCCCATCGGTACCGCCTGTAGCATTGGCCAGTAGTACCTTGACGTCTGACCAGAAGCAAAAAACAAGCGTCTTTTCTCGCATTAGTTTTCCCGAAAAAGATGTAGCAGCTTCCAAGAAAAGAAAGCTGTCGTCTTCTACTAGTGCAGCACCAGGCAGCATCTCTGGAAGCCACAGGGTGTCGGCATCTAATGTGTATCATGAAGAGCACAAGGCAGTGCCTGGGTCAAGAAAAAGTGCTGCTGATTCTATGGAATACGAGAGCAGTGATGATGACAAGCATTTCAAGAGAAGGCCATCAAGGTACACTTCGTCATCACCTCCGGCTGCCAAGAAGTGGGAGGGCGAGGAGTCGAGGCGTTCCCGAGGGTCTAGGGAGGGGGAACGTGACAGAGATCGTTATGGCAAGCATGGATGATAAAGCTCTCTCTCTCTCTCTCTCTCTCTGACGAGGTGAGTGCAATATGCTCAAGAAGTTGTATATATATGGTGGAGACTTGAATCTGTTATGGAGCTTTGGATATTTTAGCTCCATATTTACCTTTTTTTTTTTTTTATAATTATAACGGGGAGAATAAAATACTTTGTATATCAGATTTTTGTTTTATTTAAATATTCTGTATTGATCTTCGCTTTATTGTTAATTCGTTCTGGTACTTGTTATTTCCTTTATTGTTTCTTTTATTTGCTTTTGAAAATATAAATCAGAAATGCGGTGCTCATTTATTTATTAACGAGTTTTCAATTTATATCATTATTTACTCGATAATTAGTCCGTTTGACATCCATTATTTACATATTTATTTTCAATCAAATATTCACATAATAAAATATTTTACACGTAAATTCAAAACATTTTCTTACTTTTTAATCACACGTTTTTAAAAAAAATTAATATCAAACTCCATTTATCTACAAATAATGGTTGTTAAACTGGGGCTATATCTATTCGTGTTATGGTTAAACTATATGAACCGGCGAATTATAATAAAACCTTCATAGACACTACCAGAATGAATACACATTCTTCTCCTTGACAGACCAAACTCGAGCAGAGCATCCCCTCATGTTTTGCTATTCATGCAATTGAATCCCCATTTAAGAGCAATGCTTAGCAATTCAAGAACAAAATCATTTATCATCAAAAGAATAAGCAACCAATAGATCATTTAGACAAGTAATGCACTAGGATATGAATGCTTTTCATTCTAGCTTGATGATAATGTTAAGAACATTGCACTTTTAAAATACCTCTACATCAATGTATTATGAATAATCTTATAGATTTGACTTGAATTTTCCGTAGCATCTTGGAGATGTTCGAGTCCACGGCCACTTTAACACAGCTTACTCATCTCCCATAGCTAACTCCAATGCATAGTCATCTCTGTCCTGCAATAACCAAACACAACATGATAACTAGCAGAAGAAACCCTTTTCTTTTGATTTTAAGTTCTTTTCTATGTTAATTAATTTTTCCTTTTTTCCTTTTTCTTCTTTTTGTGTTCGAGAAAAGTTACTGAGCCAAAGATTTAAGATAAATCATAAATGTAGGACTTACAATAGGCCCTCGGGCAAAATATCGTCCAAATTGAAGCCAATACACCTGCGAAAACCATAATTTAATCTATGTGTACCAGATATCATAAATCAATTAGTAAGAACTGCAATTTACAATAGCAACCAATCAGCTTGCTTGGTAACATTAGACATTGGTAATACTCTACCAGAGAGTGACAGAATGATTGTCACTAACTTCTACTGGTAATTTAATAGAAATCCAATATACAAATACGCTATCTTTCAAAATTAGATCTACACTATTTGATTCTTAATCTGTTCTAATACATGTAGAATGTATTTAACAACTTGAATGGAGAAATTTATTTATACTACCTCATCCTCATCTTGAGTTTCAACTTCTAGGTCAGATGATGGAAAGCCCACACAGAGAAGTGCATACCCCTATATCTCAGAAGAATAGATTTGAATATACAATTAGATATCAGCAATATCAAAGGGAAATGCAGGTAGAGAAACAGGGATTATATGATCTAAGGGGAATGAAAAACATATCAGAAGTCGAACAGAATCTCAGTTACTTTTCCTTAAACCATTTGTAAATCTTTAGTATCCCTCCATCACTGAAGTCAACAATTCATTGACAAAATCTTTATGTGGTTTCTACATGCTCGATTTTCTTGACTAGGTTTTCTTCAGTACGTTGGAATATTGAACTTGTAGTACACTTAGGATTATCAAAAACTGAGCTCATCCTGGCCAAACGACGATGCGAAGTAATATAAGTGGACGTAATAATTGAAAAAAGGCCTATTGAATTGATTTAATTGGTTAAGTATCCCTAATGCTTCTGATATGTTTATAGAGCAGGAATATCTCTTGCCTTCGATTTCAATTCTGCAGATATCCCTAGTGCTTCTGGCTGTCTGAGTTGCCCAGATTTTACACGAACGGCACAGCTAGTACAACAACCTGCAACATTATGAGTTGTATTTTGAAGAAATTAGATAAGACTACACACATTAAGGAAAGAAACATCTAACTGGTTGATAGCTATTATTTTTCCTGATCTGGTAGCTACAAAACCATAAATAACTAACTTCAGTGTTAACAGCCTTACGAAGTCCAACCCTGCTAAATAGGTCATCAATTCATAAACCCATTCAACAAGCATACAAAATTACAAACTAAGAAACATTATCATAATCAGAGTCTCAGCTAGCAAATAGGACACAATATGTTATAGGTTAACTTCGAGCTTTACTGCCACTAATCTGCCCCAACCTTCTCCTAAATATATTATATCCTTTCATGCCACATATAACAAATCAAAGCTCCAACATATATGAGAAAATGCATATGTATTCTAGCTAGATAACAAGAATCGATTCATGTAAGAACTCCAATTCTAAACTGTTTTAGCCCAAATACTTCCAACTTTTTTGCATGAGACACTATCGGTAACGAATCATGCAATTGGACATAGATTTGACATTGGCACACATCTCCAATTTAGATTGAATTTGATCTCCACACTAGCGACCCCAAACAGTAAATTGCACTTTACGTTTCACAATGAATACAATCTTTTGTACATCTTGTTCACACTTAGTTTTGTTTATAACTTATAAACCAATTATTTGTTATGACTTTTCTTTGGTGATTTTTCAAACTAATTTAAATAAAGTCGATTCTTCAACAAGCCTCAAATCATGTAATCTAACTAATAGTATTTCTCTGCATGAAATTACTGAAAGCCTCACCTTAAACCATGAACAAGGGACAGAGAAAGAACAAAAATATTAGAAATTCGCTTTTTAATATGATTATTTCCATAAAAACTCATGTTTTCTTTTCTTATTTGAATTTGGTATTGCTAGCAATGTCACATTCACACTAAGCAAATGAAATCAATTACAGAAGTATCTGTCTTAGTTGCGAGCGCAATCCTACATTAGTGAGAAATTTTTACTTTCAACAAAGCTTTACATGGAGTAAAAATTAAAATCCTATAGGACATGGTAAGAAATAGGAAACACACTAGCAGTGGAGTATAATACAGTAACTACACATTTGAGAAAATTAAAATAAGATAAATTGAACTCATAAATTGGAGTTCAAAAAACAATGTACTGTGGGAATCTAGAGAATGATCAGCTATAATAGATAAAACAATAACAAGTTGGCTACATATTCTCCATCATACCTGTTTATGTTTAGGGAAACCTGGAGCTTTCTATGAACTCAGACTTTGAGCTCATTACTCACAATCTGGGACAGGTACGTGAAGAGAAATGCAGGAGCAACCCCAGCATAGGCACTCATAAACTCAAGTCATGAAATAAAATTTGGCTAAATGAAAAAAGTAGAAGTTTAGTAATCTGCAGAATGTTACATGTACCAGTGTACCTCCTTGTACACTGAGTATTGCACTCACACCTCCTTAATTCATTGGGCAGTGACCCTACTGCCTAGAGTTTTGGAGGATCATGCTTGAAGTGGTCTCAAAAGTGGGAGGTTTCTAACTTCCAGCCTGTTTCTCCACAGCGAAGATGTGAAGCTTCGCCCAGATCCATATCAGCTTATTTTGACCAAAATTCTGAATTTTGACGTAGTTAACTTATTAAGTTCTACATAAAGCCCCCTTATGCAGACTCAAAATTTTCATAAGGAATTATACGAGCAATTTCTCTCTGTGGGTGGAAATGACTTTTCCACCTCCCCTCGAGGTGGTTTAGTATTGGGGGTCCTATCGTGCACTGGAGATAACTTAGCTAGCACCCTTCTTCACCATTGAATATTCGATTCCCATCCAGCAATATCAAATTGGCAGCATTATGAAGAAGTTGAATTTAGCGACTCAGTCAAAAAATAAAATTTTGGTCAAGATAATCTCATTAGAACTTGGTCAAAGCCAACTAGTGTGTCATGTCGTCATTTAGGGGAATTGGTGCGGAGTGAACGTTGGAGGGTTTGGAAACCTCTTACTTCTAAGACCACTCCAGACATTATTCCTAAAACTTAAGGCAGAAAGGTCACTACCCCATGCACCAAATAGGCACGAGTCCAATGGCTCACAATACAAGTTGTTACATTTAACATTCATTCTGTGTATTACTACACAAGTTAAACTTTTTGTACATTAGATAAAATCCATTTCCTGACTAGTGCACCATTGTGCCTACCCAGATGGCCCTTACATTTCTCCTTAAATGCCTTGTGTTTTAAATTGAGAGTATAACAAGCTAGAAGGATCAGTTTGTGGAAAACTCCAGATTTCCTTCAACATACCCATAAAAAGGAAATGCAGCTAGCATATAATTATCTAGAACCCACAATTAAATCATATTTTAAAAAAAGAATACGAAGTCATTTTTCCCTTTCCATCTTCCCCTCCTCCTCAAAATCACAAAAGCTTAAAACTTGTCTAACTCAATCATTGGAATTGCGCGAAATTGCATTTAAATTTGTAAAAACTCAAATACGATACAAAGAAATTGCTCGGAATATATAATGATTAATAGAAGAATACCGTGCCTACAGGCGAATGGGAGATTTATATTCTGAGACTCTGCTGTGTGTAATATATACTGATCCTGCATTTCAATGTAATTCACTATTAAACAACATACGTAGTAACTCAAATTGCACCCCCACATTGCTCATCGAATGTGTGTTTTGTAATTTATAAGCACTTTAGGCACCCTCCCCTTACACACAGATTGTAATTTGTAAGACTAAAATGTACCCAGAGTGATTGCTATAATTTGTACAAAATGCACATACAAGAAAAAAGAAAAAAAAAATACAACATATAAATTTGTGTAACGACCATAATTGTGTTTCGAATTTCTCGTGGAAGACCAGCTTCGAACCTCTTCGTCAACACTAGTATCTTCTAATAGTTACAATTTGTGCAAAATCCACATAAAATTATACCAACAAACATACAGCGTATATAATTTTATACCTCAGGTACAAAGAACTCATGGACAGCGCCACGTTGGCGGTCGTGCACGGTGACTTTGTGGGTTGGAACTGCAAGTGAGTAGCTGGTACCATTTTGGCCCGTGACTGCCACCTGAGCCCGGAGCTCCGACGTCGTTTTGAGGGATAGTGAAATGGAGGTGGAGAAAAATGGCCGCCGATGGAGTGGCGGTTTGGGGTAAAGCGAAGTGCAGGCATTACAGGGATGAGGTTGAAGAAGATCCATGAGTGCGCTTTTATGTATGAGGTTTGTGTCTCTTTTACGAGCAATTCAAGGATAAAATCGGGGTCCGTTTTGATTATTTAGATCTTTGTTTTTGTTTTATTTTACAAATAAATTTACTTAAAAAAGTAAATAGATACATTTTTAATACAAATAGTAGTACAATTTAAAGTTAGAAATAAGTTACATGTTAAGAATTGTTTTCAAAATATATGTATCCATGTTTGAAAATAAATAACGGGTTTTGCTCGTGGTACACGGGAGATGACATAAGGGTGTCCATAATAAACACCCGTCACCCCCTATTGGTGTGTCACCTATAATGTACATATATCATTTCTCATAAATAACCTCTAAATAAATTTCGTTAAATCATTTTGACATGTTTTATTGTATGATCTTTCGTCACGAGCTCGATGACCCTTCTTTTGTCAAAATTAACCTAGGGTTAGATTTTAGAATGGACTAAAATTTAGAATTAAGAAAACATAGATTTTCCCATTCCTTGTGACACCAATGAAAGGATCGCGTCCTTGGTCACGCCGCTAAGTAGAGCCACCATGTAGATTGCCCATATTTCTAACTTGCGCAAAAGAATTTTGTTACTCTTACCTCGTAATTATTAACTCTTGAAGAAATTTTCTTACTTGTATGGATCTCAAGAGCTTTTTGTCCTACTCTTTTTTATTCCTCCTCTTCTCTACTTCCTCCTAGTCCTAGAATTGGAATTTGATAGTTTTTTTTTATAAGCCTATGAAACTTGGTTATTTACATGCATGTCTTGTGAGTGTATGAGTTAATACCCACATTACTACAACGTCATCATTCTCCTATATATTATAAATGTAAGGATTTTGTCTTCTTCAAGCTGCCTTATGTTGCAAGGGGGTCGAGCTTTGTGTCTTCCCAATGTTCAGGAAGTATCATATAACCATAAAACCATCCTTAGTATGTGGATGCTTTTTAATTACTAAAGTTGAACAAATTTACGATTTAAATTTGCACATGACATACACGAGACGAGAGCAATGGGAAACCTTCATCATATGCTCGTCTTCGATGTCTTTGGGGACTATCCTTTGGAGATATAGACTTCTTGTTTAGTCCCTTTTGACAACAATTATTTGAAAATTCTTTTTTTTTTTACGTACTCATTTTCAATTCCACATTCATTTAATAAAATATTTTGCACGTAAACTTAAATTCTTTTCTTTTTTTTACCACACATTTTTCTAAAAATTATTATTCAAAACATTGTTTTAATTAAATAATGACCATCAAACAAGAGCTTAGAGGGTGTCAGACCCTTCTTGAATTATGTACGATAAATCAATCAAAATCATATCTACATATGAGCTTTGGGTCATTGTTCAAAACTAATTAAGTTATTATTATTATTTTTTTTTACCGAACGAGTTAGCTCCAATTGTTTGAAATTGATCGAAACTTACTTTCAACTTTTGATGCAATTGTTTTTGTTCTATATGACTCTATTAAATTCCGTTTGATTGCAAGAATGAAAAATGGGTGGAAAAAAAACGAATTTCAGAGAAAATAATTGTCTAGAATTTTTTTAATTGTCAATTAATTATATTTGATTGGTATAATTATTCATCTAGAAAATTTTGGATATTTTGGTGTTCATTTGACTTTATTTTTCATGAAAATTGTCCATTAAAGGAGAAAATTTTTACAATTGAGGATATAATTTATTTCCATTGCCAAAACAAAAAGCTGGAAAATCCCACTAAAGTGGTGGGAAAACCAATTTAATAAAAACCTGGAAAAATGAGTCATGTGGGGAGTTGAGGGGAAAATGTTATGCCAAGAAAAAAATTTCCAAGTTCCATAAAAAATAATAAAGATCAAACAAGGCCTTAGAGATCTTTTAAATCCACGTGATCAATTTTTCTTTGAGCTTAGATGTAACTAAACCTTTAGTCTCGACTTTAGTCTTTCTTGTACGTCACTTTTACTCTCTTTTATAATTGTATGTATATTGTTCTTATGTTTGGCTCCATGCTTACAATTATAACATCGTTGTACACAAGATAGATATAGCAACTTGAATAAAAATACAATTTATTTACATTTCTTATTTGAAGCTGAAAATACAAGCTTTTCTCTTCCTGATCAAAATACACAAACTCAAAAGCAAAGGTAGAATTACATAAGCACAACTACTTGTTAATAATAAAAATTCTTATGGATATTCTTCTTGGGCTGGGAGTGGAGCATACGATCCAATAAAGACATGACCGTATACCAGGCCAGCCAATCCTCCACCGATAAGTGGGCCGACCCAATAGATCCAGTTCTGAGAGAAGTCGACTGCGACAACGGCTGGCCCAAATGATCGGGCCGGGTTCATAGATCCACCACTAAATGGGCCAGCAGCTAAAATGTTTGCACCAACAATGAACCCAATGGCAATGGGTGCAATTGTGCCCAATGAGCCGTTTTTGGGGTCTACAGCAGTGGCATAGACTGTGTAGACCAAAGCAAAAGTGATGACAATCTCCATTACAACACCCTCCACAGCATTCATTCCAGAAGCAACTGCATGAGTGGGAATGGCCTGCCAAACATCAAACATTATTATGATTTGGGCCTAGCCCATTTAGGTCAACAAAAATATGCCCGTCTCGATCAACCTAGCTGGGATCTAAAGCTACTCAAATTTGAGTCGAATTCAAAACTAATTCTATGAAATTCTTGAACTCTTTTATGTATCAAATTGAGTTTTAAAAGGTTTTTGTCTAGTCGAACACAAACTATTCGAACAATTCAAGTAATTTTTTGTTACCTCGATTATTAAAGCTCAACAAACATATAAAGTTGATGTTTAAATTTCGAACTCGATTTTACATAAATATGACTTGTTTGGTCCAACGTCAGAATAGACAAGCTGTTCTTTATCGTATACTAATCAGATAATAATAATTAAAAGTAAGCTAACACATATCCAAAAGATGAGTATTTTTCTTTTTGCGAAAGGCTCTATAGGTCTCAAGATGAGCAATTTTAGCGCTTTACTGTCAAATTAAGTTTAATTTTGGTATAACTTACCAAGCCATTGGTGACAAATTTGAGGAGAAGGCATGCAACAATGGAACCAAGCAATTGTGCTATCCAATAAAAAAGGCCAGTTATGACGGTGATGTTGCCTCCGATGGCCAATCCAAACGTGACAGCCGGATTCAGATGACCGCCGGAGACTTTGGCCGCTATGGCAACACCCACGAACAATGCAAATGCGTGAGCCACCGCTACTGCCACCAAGCCGGGTGGGTCGAGATCTGCATCAGACGCGAGCTTGTCTGCAAACATCAATCATACTATATATATTAGTACATCTAAGCCTAAAAAAAATTATTTTGATCGTTAATCTACCTCGACCCTCCTCCTTTATCCGAACTTATGACCGTTATATAATTATAGACGGGATAATGTGCGAGCGTGCCACTCAAGCAACACAGAAAAGATGACTTACTGTAAGCTATAGCAGATCCAACACCGGCAAAAACAAAGAGAAGGGTGGCAATGAACTCAGCAATGTAAGCCTTTAGCGACGGAAGTGAAAAAGAGTCGCCAATGCTACCCAAATTGATCCTCACCATTTTTGGTCACTTGCGAAGCCAAATAAGCTATAAGCTAAGGAACCAAATTAATCTCACAAAATTTTCTTTCTGTACTCAGTTTAAGACATGCATGGTTTATATAATGGGCAATAGAATTAGGTTTTAGTGACGAATGGGCCTACTTGGAGTTGATTAAGAATATTCATTGGAACCGACCAACCGGCCTTAATTAATATATATTATACAACATAAATTATGTATGATTAGTTGAAAGTGATGGAAATACAAATAATTAATTAAATAAAAACATTAGTAGAGATAAGCTTGATTATTGAACAAAATGAGCTCCACTAACCTTGATTCAAGTCTTTTATTAGGAATTATATTAAAGAAATACATGGTCGGTTGGCGGCAATTTGTTTATGACATTGACAGTGACGACAATGAAAATAATTGTTGAAGAAAAAGATATCACGAGCATGACGATAGTAATGATAATAACAGATCATGGTATTATGACCGTTTTGCTAACATGTAGTATAATGATTAGTTTAGAACTTTAGATTGTTCAGTTAATATTGAGAAGAGAAAAATTAAAATGTGTAATTATTATTTATAATGTAAAATATGAGTTGGGACAAAGTTGCAACTAAAACGAAAGCTTGAGGGTTTTAACACCAAAAACTAAAGGTTGGGCACGATTTTGCTACCCGTCCCATAGTTACATGTTTAAAATCAGCAATTAGTTTAATTAATTACATGTTTTAAAGGGATCCGGTATTATGTTTATTTTATTAAGTATGCATTAAGTAGGGTTAATATGATTAGGAGTTGGCTTTAATTAGATTATCAAGTTTTATGTACTATTGTTCCTTTGTAAAAGTTGAAAAGTTGTTGATTGTAGAGGTATCAAATCTGAAATAAAAAAAAAATTTAAAAAAATTCTAATTGTAGGAATCCATTATGTTTCAATTTTTCCGCGCATTTCGATTTGTCATCAGCAAAGTTAGAAAATGTATAGGCTATGTTCATATCTAATTGAAGGAATCCATTACTAAGTAACTATAGTTTCATGAATTTTAGAATTATATTTTTGTTGGAATGAATAAAGTTTTATAAAGGTATAAGTTATTTATTGGTCTAAAAATAAAATTGAAAACAATTTATTACATACACTTAGGGTCAAAAGCTTGAGTTTTGGCGTCCACTCCTTGCTTCCTTTCAAAACCTTGTTTACAAAATTAACGAGTTTTCGAATTTATCCTGTGTAACTGTTCAATCATGTCGAGCTTACTTTAGAGAGGTAAAATCTAAGTAGTCACACAAAGCGGCCAACATCAGCAGCCCAGATTAAACCATGTGGCATAACAATTTGATCTGACGAAGTTCTGATGTGGCTTTGTTCTCACTTTTGTTAGATTTTGCAAGTGTGGATTTTTAACTAAAAATTCTACTTGTTAAGCAAAATCAATTCTATAAATTATTAGGTCTGTCAAGATTTTTAACCATGTTGCGACATTTGTTTTGGACCACTAGATCATTGTAATGTTTGGATTGTTAATTCGAATATGCTTGTAACTAATTTTGATCAATATAAATTTATTTGCCCAATTTAAAAAAAATGCATTAACAATTTCCCACACAGAGCTAGGTTTTAGTGTGTAGAATAGTATAAGCTGGAACCAAGCCAATTGCTTAGATTCATAACCTTGCATATAAGCCCAATTTCCTTTTAAGTAAATTATATTTGTTGTCTTTTGATATTCCAGTGGGGGTTCTCTCTTTTTTTCAACTATATTTGTTCTTTGCGAAATTTTCTAGACGTCTTACTCTTCTTAGTAAGCAATATAAAGAATTTTGAGCCTATATAGAAGATCCGAATAAAATTGCTTCGGTTACAATGGAATTTCACAACAACATTCTCCTAGCATTAGATTGTTCCATCTGATGGAAATTCCATAACTGGAAACCATCACGTTCCAAGAAATAACGCCCTTCCGACCTTCCCATTTCATTTGAGTCAGAGATTGCTCTCGCAATTTTGAGTTGCCCACATTTCGTATACATATCAATCAAAGCATGTGAAGATTTTAGCTCCTCAACGAATCACCAAGATAATGTGCAAACAAGAACACCAGCAGCCCTTTGACACTCATGTGTCCCAACCTCCTATGCCACAACTAAGAGTGGCAAAAAGGCTCGGCGGCTCGGGCGGCTCGGGCTCGGTGCCACCGAGCCGAGGCTCGGGCCGAGCCCCAATTTGGGGCGTCGGCCCG
>CAIGRB010016039.1:7075-28897 GCA_903798255.1 Fraxinus quadrangulata | reverse complement strand
GAATATTTAATTTGTTCTTTCAAATTTCACAAATGGTGCTTAAATGACACACAAATCCATCTTCTCTTACATGGAAGGCTATTAATCTCTACTTCTCTCCTATTATGTCAAACAATGGAATTGTACTCTTTATTGAGCAATCGCAATTCACATAGCAAGATCTGATAGAATAAAAGCTCTATGCACCACGTTAGCAGTATATCTACAATTGCTCGAGTTGTACTTCATTATGTAGCAAATGTCTTCCATGAATGACCTAATAGCCTGGATTTGAACATTGTACATGAACTAAATGCCTTTAAAGTCATAATGCGACAATAGGCTTCTAACTGGAGGTACAAATTATGCATATACTCAACATGCCAATAGCATAATATCAGATAAGTCAAATATGTGAAATTTAAAGTTTTCCTACCAACATCTCTAATATATCCATTTGTCCAAAGTGATCACCAATACTTGGACTATGTTTAGCTTCACTAAGAAACAATATCATAATCGATCTAACTCTACGATGTTAAACGCCCTGATAAACAAGCTTTTAGTTTAAAGGTTTCATTTTAATTATATCTGAGGTTGGACAGGGGGAATCTCAGAACTCGATTTGTTGAATTTAGACTTTGAATCTTTGGCTAGGAACCTGGCTTGGGATAATAGGGACATGGAGTGGAAATCCACAACGGACTTGGCAGTTTTATATCCAAGAACTCATAGGCAAATGGTTATTGACTTTGCTAAGAATTTGAATTGACACAGTCTGTCCACGACTTGTTGATTGATTCTAGTTGAAATTTATTCCATTATTCTTATCAAAGAAAATTAACTTTTGTGATTCAAGGAAGACTTTTAAGTTACGAGTAGGAAATGACCCTTATTCTCCTTTCAGGGAAAAGAGCTCCGGATATGTTCTTCCTTACCAAGCATTTCTGGATTTAGGAACAGGAAAGTGTAAAGATGATATCCTGGATGTGAATAATAAGAGAATAATATAAATAGTACTTCTCTTACATAAAAACTGAAAAGTAATAAAAATAAAAAGGAAGATAAGATTTTGTTTGTTATATTGTCTAGACTTATGCTGTGGGGTATGCCAATGTCTTTTTGGAATATTTAATTTGTTCTTTCAAATTTCACAAATGGTGCTTAAATGACACACAAATCCATCTTCTCTTACATGGAAGGCTATTAATCTCTACTTCTCTCCTATTATGTCAAACAATGGAATTGTACTCTTTATTGAGCAATCGCAATTCACATAGCAAGATCTGATAGAATAAAAGCTCTATGCACCACGTTAGCAGTATATCTACAATTGCTCGAGTTGTACTTCATTATGTAGCAAATGTCTTCCATGAATGACCTAATAGCCTGGATTTGAACATTGTACATGAACTAAATGCCTTTAAAGTCATAATGCGACAATAGGCTTCTAACTAGAGGTACAAATTATGCATATACTCAACATGCCAATAGCATAATATCAGATAAGTCAAATATGTGAAATTTAAAGTTTTCCTACCAACATCTCTAATATATCCATTTGTCCAAAGTGATCACCAATACTTGGACTATGTTTAGCTTCACTAAGAAACAATATCATAATCGATCTAACTCTACGATGTTAAACGCCCTGATAAACAAGCTTTTAGTTTAAATGTTTCATTTTAATTATATCTGAGGTTGGACAGGGGGAATCTCAGAACTCGATTTGTTGAATTTAGACTTTGAATCTTTGGCTAGGAACCTGGCCTGGGATAATAGGGACATGGAGTGGAAATCCACAACGGACTTGGCAGTTTTATATCCAAGAACTCATAGGCAAATGGTTATTGACTTTGCTAAGAATTTGAATTGACACAGTCTGTCCACGACTTGTTGATTGATTCCGGTTGAAATTTATTCCATTATTCTTATCAAAGAAAATTAACTTTTGTGATTCAAGGAAGACTTTTAAGTCACGAGTAGGAAATGACCCTTATTCTCCTTTCAGAGAAAAGAGCTCCGGATATGTTCTTCCTTACCAAGCATTTCTGGATTTAGGAACAGGAAAGTGTAAAGATGATATCTTGGATGTGAATAATAAGAGAATAATATAAATAGTACTCTCCCTTCCCCCAACAGGTCTGATAAATGTTGTACTATTTTGTCTACATTTAAATTTCACCATTCATGGTGAAGCCATTCAAGGGTTAAAGGAGCCCACGTTCCACCCTCACCTTTTGAAATGACAAATTTTTTTCTCCACTTATTTATTTTTTCATGAACCCATAAGATTGGAAACTTCTCAATTCTTGAGATATTTATATATTTCCATGTGACTTGTATTGGAGTTCATTCCTTGTATTTTGGCGCTCCTATAGCGAGTTTATGTCGTTGCCCGTGTTGTCACTGCTTTCTGATATGTCCAAAATCACGCTCTTGGTGTAAGAATTTTCATGATCAATTAAAGAAACCAAAAAAATTATACATAAATAGTTCTAAACTACTTATTATGATGGTATGTTTTGAACTTTTGTACAATTGGAGATGAGCATTAAAGATTGTTCTGGTGCCAGGATTCGATACATGGGGGGTTTTCCTACATTCGCATTAAACCATTTTCATAATCGATGAAGTTTTTTTCCTAATGATTTTCTTTTGGAATACATCACTATTTTGATATGGTAAATAGAACCATATAGCATTTATTTTGAGAATGATGCTACCTATGTTTTCAGGCGCTTAAGTAACTGATTAGAAGGAATCCTTGAACCTTGGTGGTTGAGGGGCTGGGGGTACCCTCCCTTTCACCTCCTTGTGCTGGTCACTCCTCCCTGCACTACTGATTTAAGGGGATCACTATTTGGTTTCAGAATTTGATATGCTTGTGAATAAAACATTGCCAGTTGTCTGAAGCATTTCCTTCTTTATATGCCGTTCTCAATTCTACTATTAGAATATCCCAAAAAAATTTGAACTTTTTGGATCAATTCCTGATAGTGACTTTGTTTCTACTTGCACATTTTACTTGTTGCATTTTCCATCTGTTTATTGAAACTTTTTCTCTGTTTCTTCTGTGTATTGAAAAATCATTGCTAGTTACCAGCATTCATAACTTTCACATGTTACTTGTCCAAGAAACGGTCTGGGGCTTGATTTACTTATGTTTTATAAGTTCAGGCTACTAGACATGCAGAGATGGAAGCAATTGATATGCTACTTAAGCAGTGGCAGAACGTTGAATTTTCAAGGGAAGAAGTTGCTTCAAAATTCTCAAGATGCACTTTTTATGTTACATGTGAACCATGTATAATGTGTGCAGCCGCTTTATCTATAATTGGTATGGTCAACAACATATATTTTGCCCATAATAAATGTTACTTTTAATAGTTATCATAATTTGGGGTGACATGCCATGATCTTCACATAGGCATAAAAGAAGTGTACTACGGATGTGCAAATGATAAATTTGGAGGGTGTGGGTCAATTTTGTCCTTGCATACGAATAGCTCTGAGAAGCTCAATAGGTTTAATTCTAACCTCCTCTCATTTATAGAAAAGTGTTCACCTGTAAAAGCTATTTGACATATTATATTTTTGGAAATTCATTTTAGAATATATAATACTTGTCATTCATGGTATTTTATGGGAAATATTTGTTGATAAGCTTTAACCTTCACACACTCTTTCATATGCTATGCAGTCTGTAATCATTGTGGTTATAGGAGAGCTCAATGTCTACCCTTTTTGTCTTTTAGCTTTAAGTCATGGTTGGATAACATTATAGCGATTGCAAAATGATCATAATATTCATGGTATGTGGCCAAAATATTGGTAAACAAATATTTTAAGCTTAGCATGTGGGTGGGAACATATATGACCTGGGCTTATAATGTGCTTGCATTTGCTTTAAGGTCTAGCGCATATTCTTATTCGTGTCTGCCATAGAATATATGGAGCAACCTCGTCAGTAGGTTCTGAATATTTGGCCATGGGAAGCTTGTATTTTTGCCACAAATTAGTCATCACATGACTTTCAGGCTAGATTATTACAACAAATGAAGTTCTGGGTTTAAGTCTTACCTTCGCTCATGGTCAATCTTAACTTAACTGGTCTTCTATTTTCATATTTGGGTCTTTCAAGTGTGTATAGGAGAAAAGGTTGGATAACTGGATCTAATGAAATTCGGGTAATTGGCCTGGATCCTACCTTCATCCAACTTAACAACCCCACCCCCACCATCTCACCCCTTCTTTTCTTGTACTTGGTCTCTCGTTATTGCATCGGAGATTTGCAGGGCAGGATAACTAATACTCTTTCCAATGGTAATATATAGCTGCTTCTCTCATACTTATTAATGTTGTATCATTTTCAGAACATTAGGTGCAGCAAAAGATCTGCTAAATTAATCACCATTTAAAATAAACCTTTAGTTCTAATAGAAACTTTTACATTCAGAACTATTAAAGTTCAGTTCTTTTATTGGGAACATGGGAACATGGCTTAGTTTGTTGTTGTTTAGTCCTACTAGAACCTTCTTCAAATGACATTATTGATTTCATAAAATATGTGAATTTTAATTTTAGGAGGATTTCTTTCTTTAATGGAACATTTTCCAGGGGTGGTGTGGCTGGGAGGTGCTAATGTTTGAGTTCCTATGCAATTTTTGCTTCTTCATTACCATCTCTGTAGAAAGAAAAGCGGGATACTTTATTCAGTTTACATTCCCCCACCCTCTTATGAGATACTTTATCCTGGGGTGGTGTTCTTGCTAATGTCTGAGTTGGTATGTAATCTTTGGTTCTACGCTACCGGTCTCTCCATAAAGAAAAGAAAGATTCTACTCGACTGCAACTGCATTTGTTACTTTATCATAATATTGCATAAATCAATGAGAGCATATAACAGAATTGGCTATTAAAATTCAAGAATTTGGCTCATCCCTGGAACTAGTTAGAATAAAAATGAAGGGTCACAATAGGTTTTTCAAACCAAAAAAGTCTTTATTTTCAGGTTTTTCAATAATTTCCTCAGTAATATTGGTTTCTCTTGATGGTTTGGAGATATGTTCTAAATATTTTCTTTCTTCTTTTTGTTATAATTTTTAACTTTTTGACAGTGGAGTTTCAAAAAAGTGTTTCAAGTGTACTGGAGGAGTAATGTTTGTGATCCCTGCAATTTAACATATTCTATAGTTACAGATTTCTGCTTCAATTGGGAAGGAAGAAGATTGTAACACAATATGAAAAATTCAATGCAAGAGTCCCTTTAGAATAACTTAGGTGTTCCCTTGTAACTCATTTGCTTAGGCACTTCTTTTGATGGACAATCTAGAACCTTGGTTTTTACTGGAGAGATTATTTATTCTTCTAGAGAACAATCACATGCAACTCGAATTCTATGTCGACTCTTATATCTCCAATCTTCTAACATATCGCCTCGATCAGTTTCTGATTCAATGTTGGGATACTCGAGGGGAATAAAATTGGATCGAAGCATTCCCATCTTATTCATCTAAAATGTATGTATCCTGTTCGATCTGCCTTCTTAATATTAATGAACATGTTTAAATAGCCAAGAACTTTATTAAACGCCCAACATCATCAATAAAGTTGGTGCAATTTTTATATATTGTAGCCTATATGTGAAGTTCTGTCTTCCTTCCAGTCCAATGAAGTTACAGATTTTAACATTATAACATCATTCTAGATGGCTTTTCCTTGATTTAGGATGTCTGTTCAAACTAAAATCTTCCTTTGTTGCTCACATGCTGTATCAGTATCTGGTTTTAGCTACAGGGTTCTTTAGCATTTCTGCAGTTTTACATTTTTCGAGGATAGGAACTCCAACAATCACGTGTTTTATACACTGTCAATTCTAATTTTTTACACAGTAAAATTTATTCTTGATTCTATTTATTCATTTTGCTAGCTGGTAGAGTGATTACTGTCTTTAAATTGATTCAGACCCAAAGCCTCACAGGAAGCCAATGCAAGGGTTCTAAATGGTTCGATAACAGTTGCAGACGTACATGCTGGTAGTTACATGTTATAATATGGAGCAATATTATTTTGGCTTTTTTGACCTGCTATCTGTCTTAGAGAGAGAATTCATGTTGTCTATTCTTTATACACCTAAATATACATATATCAGCACCCGGGGGACAAGTGACAGTGGATTTTCGTTTTTACAATGCTTTGATGTGACACTTGGAGTCTGGGACTAGTGTCTCATATGATTGCATTTGATATCTTGTCGTAACATGCTTTGTTAATGCTTAATCTAATTCCATAAATTGTCTTCGCTAAGGAATAAAAAGTGAGATGCTGTAGTATATCTGGTCTGTAGAAATTAGTTAACTGTATTTTTCATAATGCCATAAGCTTTTGGCTATAGATATTCAAGGTTTCAAAGTTTAAACCAAGAAAATATTTTGTGATACTTATGACCTATTAGGATAAAAATCCAGTAAGATTAACTGTTTACGGATGAATGAAAAAAGATTGGCTGGTCTATCATAATTCTAGTGTGCGGGTAGGAAGAAATTAAAATCCTTATCTGGAAATTGACTGATGCTGGATCTCAGACCCATTATTTAAATTCAAGTAGGTGATTTTTAATGCTGATTTTTTAATTATTCAGACGCACTTATTTTGTCGTGCAATGTTTTGCACCATTAATGATGTCGTGGCATGACTCATAGAGAGCATTTAAAACAATATTGTTATTGTTTGACCAAAAGGACGATTAGATACCTTCCTCTCTCAGACCAATCTCTTAATTTTAGCAAGACAATATGAGTTATGAATAAGTTAGTATCTCGCTTATGGCTTGTGATCTTTGCGAGATTTGTATGCCTTCAACCTGTTTCCCCATCTGGACAATGATGTAAATTAGATGTCGGAATTCACCTAATTGAGTCATACATACGTATGCTCCTTGTGCTTAAGTCCTTAAATTTGACATGTTTATCTGATCAAACCTTCTGATGTTCAGGTGCTGTGATGGAGAATGTAACCTGTTAATGCAGCTATTGATTTGGCTCTAAATGATCGAATTACAGTGCCCTTTGAACTGCTCATCTTGTGCTAGGTAGTCAAATTTATTTTAGAAAAGATTACTTGTTTGAGTTTGAGAAACTGAATGAGAATCTGGGATCAGATGCTCTGGACGCAGCATACATTTGAATTCTTTTGATTTCTCACATTGTAATATAGTGATATGATTTCTTGTTTATACTTCTCTTGAATTATCCATACAAAATTGATCAAGCTTTTGAGTAACTTGAATCACATGTTTCGAAAAAGTAACTTTTAACTTTTGTACGTTTCTCTTTTAAGTTGTATTGTAAGTTGTACACGCATTTCAAAAATTGTGTGTGTAATAGAATATCGTACAATAAATTACCACACAGTTCAACACTCAGTTTTAAACTTAAATAACAATGAACTATCAATGTTCAATTAAATCATATTTCTTTAATGCTATAATTTTGCACATGTTACTAAATAATTAAAGTCGCAATCTATAATTAAGGAGAACTCCTACGCTTGGTATTGTAATTTATAACTCTCGGGGCATGTAACAATGTAACATTCAATCCATAAATATGTGCATCCCCTTTTTGAAGTGATTTCAATATTTTAATGATGAGAATTCTAATAATTTCGTAATATGTTCACTAAGTTTGATTAAGCTGGAAATATTTTTTAAACTTAAAACAATTTTTTCTTAATTTAATTAACTGGATCATGTATTAGTTCTCTTTTTATAATAATATTCATTAGTTATTTAAATATATTAAAATTTAACCGAATCAAAAGTAGGCACAACAAATATTATGTAATTGATGTTTCTATCATATGATTATTCTACGCACGAAATCGAAGCGAGTTTTATATATGTTGTCAAAATTACTGTGGATGTTAAATATCTAGTACTCAACAATATTTATGTGATAGATAAGATTTTGATTTTTCTCTTTTCTTTAATTTTTTTACAGAATTATTTACTTTAATATAATAACATTGTATTTAGTATGACAAATCGACAACATTAAAAATTATGATTTTAGCTTCTTATTTACCTTTAAAATTATTTAGTACGGCCCAGAACATCGTACCGAACGAGGTATCAAAAAGTTGTACTAATTAAACTAGAAAACAGATCCCAATTCTCCAATTATTTTCAAAATTTGGGAAAAAAAAAAAATTATAATTTGAAAGGCTTCAAGTGTATTTTTCAAGTCTACCTTAGGCCTTTGTCCATACAAATATATTATTGGTTTGTTGGAGCATATTTGCTTATTGCCTAACTAGAAATATACCCTCTCTTTCTCTGTGAAACCCCCAAAGATTTAGAAACCACAAAAGTCTTGCAAAAATCGCCAGAAGAGACCTTACGGATGCAACTGGTACAATGGGAGACTAAAGGTATAAAAGGATTTTAATATATGTTTTCCATTTATTCCTTGAATATTTGTTGTACTTCATATAAATCAGATGTAAATAGTTGCGAAGATGCATATATACATACATGTATGGATTATTCCATATGGATCATGTGAATGAATGTTTTTTTCTGGTATAGTCGTTTGATTAATTACTGCAAATCCAACAGAACCATATCAATGCTTTTTAGGAAAAATGCAAATGAAAAGTTGTGTCTACAGATAAAAAACCGGAAAAGAACAATATGGGTGATGTTATTTTGTATCATTAGAGCATCTCTAATCGTGGTGTAAAATATATCTAAATTGTGATTGAGATCTCCAAAGTGGCTGGAAAGGAGAGGTGCAAAGGAAATGCAAATTGCATTTTTTGACAGAAAATGTAAAAAAAGATGTAAATTATCCACAAGAGGCAAAAAAATGGATTTAATCTTCCCATTGGAGCAAAATTTGAATTTAGATCCACTGTGATGTAAATGAAGATGCAAAAGTAGTTTTGGAGGTACCAATTTACACCCACTTTTACACTATAAAGTGAAAATCTTAAATTTTGGACCAGCGTACTTCATAATTGTGTAGGCAATTTCATATCTTGATGTCAAGATGATATATTTGAGATGCATCTATTATGAGACAGAGTTATGGAGTTAGTCAAATTTTAGGTCCTTAAGTACCTTTGTATGACTTGTGTAGTGGAACTATGGAAGCATAAATGTATATGGAGAGACCAAAAGTGCAGAATTAGACAATGAATTTGTAGGGCTGCAGAAGTAGCACTATAAAGAGAGATTGTGACAGAAAACCCATGTGATGCTCTTGAGCATGTGGAACATAATCAACGCCTCGAATGAAACTGATTAAGATGTCCATAACTGGGTAACAAGTGCTAATTGAGAATTGTATGGACCATATTTTGGGGCCTCATTTCTTTTACTTTTTATTTTTGGTTGGTGTGGGGGTGGGTTAAATTAAGTTTGTTCTTGATGGCTGGGGATGTTTTAAAATCTAACTGAAGTTGTGGAAGTATGCTACTTCTGTGCCGTGCCTATTGATGTATGACTCAGACAGGCATGAGGCGTTTGCTAAATGCTCTTAGAAGCCTACCCTTTCTCCATTTTCTAATGCATTTGAAGCGAGCACTTGTAGTACAAGGACTTTCAGTTAGTTGTCTGGAATTATTTCTCTAATACTTTATACTTGTTTCTTATATTGGATGAGGTCGTTGCATGATCAGTGATTTGAATGATGTTAACTCTTTAAACATTGTCTTATGGATTCTGATATTTGAAAGTGCGAGAAAATGTCAATATGATGGCTTCAGTTTATATACATGGTACAGTTGATAATACTGATACAGAGTTCTCATCCTAGTGCGGCAGAACTTGCTCTTTTTCACGGGTCTGACTTCATGAACAAAGAACTTCTATGTGACTGCACACCAGGTACCAAGATTTGTCTGAATTGTTCAACATGCAGCCGACAACATTTGGGTGGCTGTAAAGAACAATTTTCAGAGGGTAGAAAAACTAATGATGATTTATGTTCGTTCAAGTGTACAAGAAATTGTTCCCATCTATCAAGTGCCTGTACAATTTCTCAAAATTGGACAAATACTCTTGTATACCAACGTAAGAAGCAATGGAGGAACTCCGTTGCTGTGTGCACAACCCAGACTTCTGGTGACACTAAGCTTAATGGATGTTGTAATTCTGCGGTCAATTCTGAAGCTCCTTCAGTGCATGCCAAAGGGCACGTGGATTCTACATCTGAGCTTGCACCAGAAGCTGCTAGACTGCCAATTGTACTGCCAGTTGAATGCAATACAGGGGCTGCAGAATCCTTCAGTAGACATCCTGTTGGAAACGAAGCTAATTCTGAAGAAGCCTTGAGAAATAATGCACAAAGCGGTTTGGATTTTAGCTGTGTTAATGATAATTATTCATCAGCAAAATCAAATTTGGACCTTGGTTCTGCTCACTTGAAAACTGATGTGGGTGATCAAGGCGAGTGCTCCTCCTCTGGGACTTCCATTGCCAGGAAGTTTTCGGATGATATGTCAGAAAGAGATATATGCATTTCAATTCTCAGAAGCCAGGGGTTGCTTGAAAAAAGTTGGACCAGACGGAATTATGCCTCTGATAAATATACTGGCATTGCTACTGACAACTTCTGTTCAAATATGTGCAAAGTTTGCGAGCAGGTGGAAAATGCATTAAATATGTTAATATGTGATAGTTGCAAAGAGTCATTTCATATGTCTTGCTGCAATCCTCGAATAAAGAGAATACCAGTTGGTGAATGGCTTTGTAACACTTGCTTGAAAAAGAAGCATAAATTAGTGAAGGGCAAATCTATCAGTAATTCAGCAAATATCAATACGGAAATTGGCCAAAATGGAAATTCAGCACCAGAAGATGCATTAGGGCCCATAGAATATATGATCAGAGACACTGAGCCGTATATGTCCAACGTTCGAATTGGAAATGAATTTCAAGCGGATGTTCCTCACTGGTATGGTCCAGTTGACAAGTATGTTATTTCCCTAATTATTTTATGTATTAAAATGATATCGAAGATTTTTTATTTGATTAGTGCTTATAACTATGCCCCCGTTTGACAACCATTAAAACAAAACTCTTTTTTTCTCAAATTTATTTTCAATCTAACATTTTTACAATAAAATATTTTGCAGATAAATCCAAAACTTTTTCCTATTTTTTAACAACATAATCTCTAAAAAATCACTATTCCAAAACTCATTTTCCTCAAAAATACTCATTTTAATAGTTGTCAAATAGAGGCTATGTTAGATCTGGGAGTGTTAAGGGACGAATCTTAGTAAGATGTAGTGAAAAAGGTAGACTATTTGTGAAATATTATTTTAGGCATGGACACTTTCTTATACATGTACATCTTCTAGGAAATTTTCAATGCTTCAATCTGTCTCCTTAGCACCTTTTTCATATCTTCCGTTCATTAGTTGGTGACATTAGTTGGTGACACAGACGATCTAGCTCTTCTCATTGTTAAAGACTTCATTTGTCTAGATGATTAGAGAGATTCACTGTCTTTTTTCTTTCTTTTTATTCGCTTTCTCTAACTGAACTCTCTCTCCAAGTTTAGCGAGAAGGGAGCATTGTTATTGTGTTTATGTAAGTGGAATTTTCTTTTATTTTGTGTCTTTTGGCATTAAGCTTGCCATGCCATCTATTATCTACCTTCTATGGGCACGTAGCTACTTTACTATTTCTTTTCCAATTTTTCCCTTCTAGCATTGATTTTATCCATCTTCTTATATCAGTTGTGATAACTTTTTAAACATTCCTTGAAATCTTTCTAGTCAACTTTGCAACTCGCTAGCTATTCATCTATGTGGCTTTTAAACTTCTGCAATAGGGAGACTAGACACCAATAATTTGAAGTTGAGAAGAATCTAGATCAGGGTGTGCACATTGCATTGGTAGAAGTTGTCGTGATGAAATTTTTGTTTCTTGTATGGTGAATTGTGTCAAAAGCTTTTTACAATTTGTTGTTTCCTATTTATTTTGCAATATATTCTTTTGAGTGGCGAACCAACTCATTCGAATACAACGCTATATGTTATCACCTTAAACTTTTTGTCATCCAATGGGCCATGCATATTTTGTACAATGCGAGATGTGACACTATTTAATTTTCTACTAGATTCTATGTTTGATGCCCTTTTTTGTGTTACAACTCTAATTTGTCCCCTTACACCAGCCATTTGATGTTAACACTTGCAACAGTGAATCTAATCTTATTGGCGAACCATTAGAACTTGATCCATTGAAGAATGCTAGCATGCCGGTAAACCTCTCTGTGAAGTTTTTTATATAGATAAAATTAGCATGTTTCTGAGAGTAGAGGACACAATGTGATCGTTTCCAGGATTGGGACGGCACCAAACCTTTAAAGCTCAGTTCTATTGGTAATTGGCTTCAATGTCGTGAGCTTATTGAGGGTATTGGAGATGTTGATGGAACTATTTGTGGAAAATGGCGCAGGTAAATCAGATTCTATTTTTGTCTCCATTTTCTAGTGAACATGAACATTTTGTCTTTGAGTGCTTAAGCAGAAGTTATTATGTTGTAGATTGATTGTTTAACCGTAGAAACTTTAAACTATGAATAGAAAAGCATAAGATATTCTATTTTGTAAATAGCTACTTGAGTATTTTAGAAATTAGACAATTGAGATCACTTGCAGAATTCCCACCTTGTAAATAACCGTGGGTTGATTGTTTAACCGTGGCTGATTCAAACTAAGGAAGATAAAGGCACGAGATATTCTGCTTTGTAAATAGGCATAGCTACAAACTCTCGGAGTTGGCCTCGCTTGATTTCGGCTTTCACCTCTTCTTTAAGGTTTCAATATTCGTCAATATCATAGCATGCTGACGTGTGATAGTGACAATGTATGTTCTAATTGAGGTCGACTTAGTTTCTCTTCGAGGGTAGGGGTATGCGAAAGATCTTCTTGTCTGTCACTTGCATGAAAACCCTTCTAAGGAAGTATTCAAGGGTGATATTCTTGGAACCTTTCAGGGTAAGGGCAAGGGTGTTCTACCTCTTTTCTTTCGTTCTTCCTTTCGGGCGTAGGGAATAGGTCTTCTATCCGATCTCTTCTCTTTTGGGCGAGCTACATCCTTGATCCCCACCTTTTCTTCTTCTTGGTTTGAGGCTTCCGCTCTTATATTCCCCTACTGTTCTTATGTGTGGAGATACCACCAAAACCTTGGCGTAGGCCTTAGCCTGGACTAGGCGACCATAAAGGCAGTGTCATCTGAAATCTTCTCAACTTTCATGATTTTCTTGTTGAATCTATTGAGGTAGCTCTTCAATGACTCACTTCTTTGTTTTATATTCGTTAGGCGTTCTACCTTGTATGTGGTTTTGGCTGTGGAGCTCATAAGCTGAGCGTCTGAGCCAAGAAGGCTATACTTGTGCAGTGGTTTCCTAAACCATCTTTAAGTTTTATCTCTCAGGTGAGGGGAAAGCTCTGCACATGATGGCGTGGATAGCCTCTTGCAGCTCCATCCAAGATGTATATTTATTGACATGGCTGACGGGGCTCTCCTTCCTCATCATACCCAGTAAGTTGTACATCATCAATTTTTCTTGAAGTGGTTCGGCCAGGATGTCTTCTATGAAGGAGGAGTAAAGGTTGGTAAAGTATTCTTCCATCGCTCCCTTATGTTTGGCCTCCAGGTTAGCTATTTAAACCATTCAGCTTAAGTTTTCGTTTGTTCCTTCAGCGGGTTTGTTTCGAGTTCTTGGAGAAAGAGAACTTGTGCACCCAGCCAATTGAAAAATCACCCAGCTTTCCTAGTATTTCATTTTCCTTGAGGTGTGGGGTTTCTCATCTCGTTTGTCCTACTTTTGGAGTATTCTTCTTCTAAAAATTGCATGCTTCTTCGAACAAAAGGACATGCACTTTTGCTCATTACAGGGGATTAAACCTCAGTCTCTACCATTCGAGTGGTAGTGGTTTGAGTTCGCTCTATCCTTTGCACAGCATTCGTGAGGCATTCTACGGCTTCCTTCATAGCAATCAGCTAGGGATGTCCGACCTTAATAATATTGTTTCCCATTGAAAATTTTTGGGAAGGCTTGTATCATTGAGATTGGTATAGGAATGGCTTCTAGATGTAGAGTTACGGCTCATGCTTGTTTGGATGAGCTGTTTTGCTCGTTTGAGAAATTTGAATACGTGGGTTGTACAATTGAGGCCCTCCTTCTAACACCAAGTTCATAACTAGAAATAATGTGGCCAATGTAGATCAACTTAAGATGAATTTAGTATAGTAATTGTTGGAATATTGTAAAAGAAAAGGTTAATTTTTATTGAAGATAGCTTTGAGAGTGTATTACAAGGAGTGAACGAGTTCGGCCTTTGGGAGGGCACCATTGTCCTTATTTATAAGCATACCAAGTATTTGCTACCCATTTTCACATCAATTACAGTGTTGACCCCGATATGTGTGCCACCACCCTAATTAAAGAGTTTCAATTGGTTGTTGAGTTCGGTCGAGCATACCATCATTCTACCTAGGTCGTAGCTGCAGTCTAGGTCATGATTGTTGTAACGCCCCAAAATTTGACAAAACCTTGAAGTGTTACAAAAAATTCCATTTATTTGCGGAACGATAAAATATAAAATTTTTTAATAAACAAAATATTTAAAATTAGCATGTTTCTGAGAGTATTATAGAGGACAAAATGTGATCGTTTTCAGGATTGGGACGGCACCAAACCTTTAAAGCTCAGTTCTATTGGTAATTGGCTTCAATGTCGTGAGCTCATTGAGGGTATTGGAGATTTTGATGGAACTATTTGTGGAAAATGGCGCAGGTAAATCAGATTCTATTTTTGTTTCCATTTTCTAGTGAACATGAACATTTTGTCTTTGAGTGCTTAAGCAGAAGTTATTATGTTGTAGATTGATTGTTTAATCGTGGAAACTTTAAACTAGGAATAGAAAGGCACAATATATTCTATTTTGTAAATAGCTACTTGAGTATTTTAGAAATTAGACAATTGAGATCACTTGCAGAATTCCACCTTGTAAATAACCGTGGATTGATTGTTTAACCGTGGCAAATTCAAACTAAGGAAGATAAAGGCACAAGATATTCTACTTTGTAAATAGGCATAGCTACAAACTCTCGGAGTTGGCCTCGTCTGATTAGGGCTTTCACCTCTTCTTTTAGGTTTCAATATTCGTCATTGTTATAGCATGCTGACGTGTGATAGTGACAATATATGTTCTGATTGAGGTTGACTCAGTTTCTTTTCGAAGGTAGAGGTATACGAAAGATCTTCTTGTCCGTCACTTGCATGAAAACCCTCAGGAAGTATTTAGGGGGTGATATTCTTGGAACCTTTCAGGGTAAGGGCAAGGTCGTTCTACCTCTTTTCTTTCGTTCTTCCTTTCGGGCATAGGGCATAGGTCTTCTATCCCATCTCTTCTCTTTTGGGCGAGCTACATCCCTGATCTTCACCTTTTCTGCTTCTTGGTTTGAGGCTTCCACTCCTATATTCCCCGACTCTACTTAGAAATTTAAGGTAGATTTTTGGTCCTTATGCGTGGACATACCACCAAAAGCCTAGCTTAGGCCATAACCTGGACTAGGCGACCATAAAGGCAGTGTCATCTGAAATCTTCTCAACTTTCATGATTTTTTTGTTGAATCTATCGAGGTAGTTCTTCAATGACTCACTTCGTCCTTGTTTTATATTCGTTAGGCATTCTACCTTGTGTGTGGTTTTGGCTGTGGAGCTCATAAGCTGAGCGTCTGAGCCAAGAAGGCTATCGGTCAAGGCCTTAATCGACTTGTGCGCTGGTTTCCTAAACCATCTTTAAACTTTATCTCCCAGGTGAGGGGAAAGCTCTGCACATGATGGCTTGGATAGCCTCTTGCAGCTCCATCCAAGATGTATATTTATTGACATGGCTGACGGGGCTCTCCTTCCTCATCATACCCAAACATCATCAATTTTTCTTGAAGTGGTTCGACCAAGATGTCTTCTATGAAGGAGTAGTAACGGTTGGTAAAGTATTCTTCCATCGCTCCCTTATGTTTGGCCTCTAGGTTAGCTATTCATTTTGTAAACGATTCAACTTACGTTTTCGTTTGTTCCTTCAGCGGGTTTGTTTGGAGTACAACTAGGTTGATCACTTTTTGGAGAAAGAGAACTTGTGCACCCAGCCAATCGAAGAATCTCCCAGCCCTCCTAGTATTTCATTTTCCTTGAGGTGTGGGGCTTCTCACCTCGTTCGTCCTACTTTTGGAGTATTATTCTTCTGAAAATTGCATGCTTCTTTGACAGAAGGACGTGCACTTTTGCTCATTACAGGGGATTAAACCTCGTCTCTACCATTTGCTCTATCCTTTGCACAACATTCGTGAGGCATTCTATGGCCTCCCTCATAGCAATCAGCGAGGGATGTCCGACCTTAATGATATCGTTTCCCATTGAAAATTCTTGGGAAGGCTTGTATCATTGAGATAGGTACAGGAATGGCTTCTAGATGTAGAGTTACGGCTCATGCTTGTTTGGATGAGCTGTTTTGCTCGTTTAAGAAATTTGAATACGTGGGTTGTACAATTGAGGCCCTCCTTCTAACGCCAAGTTCGTGACTAGAAATAACGTGGTCAATGTAGATCAACTTAAGATGAATTTAGTATAGTAATTGTTGGAATATTGTAAAAGAAAAGATTAATTTTTATTGAAGATAACTTTGAGAGTGTATTACAAGGAGTGGATTGAGTTCGGCCTTTGGGAGGGCACCACTGTCCCTATTTATAAGCATACCAAGTATTTGCTGCCCATTTTCACATCAGCTACAATATTGACCACGATATGTGTGCCACCACCCTAATTAAAGAGTTTCAATTGGTTGTTGAGTTCAGTCAAGCATACCATCATTCTACCTAGGTCGTAGCTACAGTCTAGGTCATGATTGTCAACTACGTAGGCAATCATTGTGCCCTTTTGATGGTGGATGGGGAGGTGTTGACGTCCGAGGTGACACTTGTCCTCTCAGAATTGGTTGTTTAGGAGGTGGTGACATCACAGGGGATACCTTTTCAAGGTGATAATGATGATGTTCTCAAATGATGGTGGCACTTGGCCAAGCTCTTTGGCTAAGCTTTTGATCCGACATTGTGGTGTGTTTGATATTTTCCATTGAACTCCTTTCTAATGCCATTTGAGGTGTGTCCAAGGTGATTTCGAGTTTGGACGCCAACAATTTTCAAATTTGATTGCTAAAAATGTTGAATTGCTCAATCATTCTCCTTCCAAAGTGCCTATTTTGCAGTTGGTAACAACGCTATTTCTGCATCTGCTGTAAGATTATGGTCAATATATTCTGGTTTCCATTTCAACAATGAATTCAGTGCTATCATTTCCATCTATTCAATAGTGATTCTAAGCCCTTGTTTGAGCTCCATTAAAATCAAATTTTAGGGAAAAATATATTTTGGAATAGTGATATTTGAAGAATGTGTGGTTAAAAAAAAGGAAAATTTTTGGTTGTTTAGGAGGTGGTGACATCACAGGGGATACCTTTTCAAGGTGATAATGATGATGTTCTCAAATGATGGTGGCGCTTGGCCAAGCTCTTTGGCTGAGCTTTTGATCCGACGTTGTGGTGTGTTTGATATTTTCCATTGAACTCCTTTCTAATCTCATTTGAGGTGTGTCCAAGGTGATTTCGAGTTTGGACGCCAACAGTTTTGAAGTTTGATTGCTAAAAATGTTGAATTGGTCAATCATTCCCCTTCCAAAGTGCCTATTTTGCAGTTGGTAACAATGCTATTTCTGCATCTGCTGTAAGATTACGGTCAATATATTCTGGTTTGCATTTCAATAACTATCATTTCCATCTATTCAATAGTGATTCTAAGCCCTTGTTTGAGCTCCATTAAAATCAAATTTTAGGAAAAAATGTATTTTGGAATAGTGATATTGTGAAGAATGTGTGGTTAAAAAAAAGGGAAAAATTTTGGATTTATGTGTAATATTATTTTATTCAAGAATGTGTGGTTAAAAAGAAGAGACAAAAATGTGTTTTAAATAAAATGGAGCCCAAACAGGGGCTAAATATTATCATTCATATTCCTCCCCACTAAAAGATGAACATATTTCAGGGCCCCTCTTTTTGAAGTTCAAACTGATGACTGGGAATGCTTCTGTGGTGTTCTTTGGTGTCCAGCTTATGCTGATTGTGCTGTACCCCAGGTATTTTACTCATTTTATATAACTGCTCATAAGTTTCCTTTTAACAAATTTTCTAAATCATTTTCTCAAAAAAATAGCCAGCTACTGCTAATTTATTTTAGTTGACTGCTTTCACTATATTTGTTGAGTATATACTTCTTATGGTATCTGGTATGACTGACCCTTGTCTCAAATTGCTTGCACCTGTTAGAATATTACCATTGCCAAAAATGTTCGCTTCATGGATCCATTTATTACAAATTGAGCACTCTCTGTATACGTAGACCGGTGACCTGTCTTCATACAATAACCAATATTCTTATAATTTCTTAAGTCCTGATTAGAAAACAAGAACCTTTGGTACACAAACTCAGTAAATAATCCATCTTGTGATTTGATAATACAAAGAAACCAGGGTTGCAGTTACGTATTCACTTCCCCAAGACTAAGTTGAAGTGTACTAAAATAACAGGACATTGCATGAGTTGCTTTTTTCCTCCTTTTCATTTCATGATTCGAAGCTTAATATCTTTAACAAAAGCATACATGCTATTTTTATCTGCTTCAACCTGCATTGCATATATATTAGCTGATAGATGGACAGATAGGGAGAACAGATCTGTATTGCTGCTCAAGTATTTGTGTGACAAAGGTCGTTGAGTATTGATTTATTTCCATGGTGCATACCCTTTAGTTGCTATTTTTACTGTTTTCATCCACACGTATAGTTTAGCATCTAAAATTTTGATTTTATTATTAGGGCTATATTATGAAATTTTAGTTCTTTTCAGCATCTTCTTAATTCCATTTTTGACATTCTAATATGGTTCATGTTTCTGTTTCAGGAGCTAGACACAGAAGAAATCATGAAGCAATTGAAGTACATAGAGATGGTAAGTCATGTGAATCCTTGCAGGTTTATACCCTTTTATCTGTTGTTCACTCTTGTTAGTTTCCATGGCTTTGGTGAGATCAATGACATTGCTGGTGTCTTGGGATATCTGGTGCAGTTTTTTTTTTTTCCTTTTCTTCTCTTTCATTGAAAATAACTTTTTTCTTTCTCGCTTTTGTGGAAAACCATAATTTTAATCTCATGAAAACATGGAACTTGATTATAACTCCAGCTTAATTTGCTTTAAATAATTCAGCAAATTACAAAAAAGAAAAAAAGAAAACTTTTGCTGCTGTGGGCCATAAGCCCCAACACATATAGGCTCTTGTTTCATTATTGCCAGATGCACGAGTCAGTAAAGATGCAGAGTTATTTGTTCAACATATAAAAATTATTCATGAAGAGTTACGTCCTATGATTAAATCTAAGGATGAGTTGTATAAAGAAAATGTTGATGAGAACCATAAGTTCAAGAAACTCATTAAAGGTCATCAAGTTTGTTTTTGCATTTGAGAAGAAAAAGGTTCCAAAGGCTACTTATCTTAAGCTCCAGCCAAGAAAGATTGATCCATGCTAGATTTTGGAGAAAATTAGTTCTAATGCTTTTGTGGTGGAATTAGCAAAATTAAGCATATATTCAATGTTGCAGATTTATTTGAATTTTATTGGTTGGACGGAGATGATAGGAGTCTGGTAAAGAGCAGTGGACGATCAATAGCCATCCGAGAACTTAGGGGCAAATATCACCGTTTTTAAATAAAATAGTTGTGTAAACCTTCTATAGAGTGCTTGGATATCTAAAGAAGAGTTGAAGCGAGTTGATACCTTGAGCAGGAGTTCAATTTTACTTGGACTAACATTCTTATTCTTACTAGACTTGAATTTTAGTTGGTTAGGGATTATATTTTAAGTGGACTCTTAAGTCGGTATTTCTTTTAGTTTTCAACTAGAACTAGGACTTTTTGTAGTGACTTAAGCTTTTCGTAGTTACAGTAGGTTTTGGGGACGAAGATCCTATGAACAGATCCAATTATTACTGCAAAAATAACAATTTGAAGAACTTTACTTTTCAGTCCACAAAAATATACTTTTCTGGAATTTTAAGTATGAAGTACCAATGTGTATTTCAATCTCTGTCGATATCCCCTGCTCCCTTATTATCTTTCATTATCTCGTTGGTTAAAGCTTGTTGCCTCATCAATCAGCGGTCAGCAAAACCTTTATGTCTTACATGACCAACAATTGTTAGTCTTTTTGCATTTGAAGTTGTATCTGCCTATATGTTGCCAATTTAAACATATTCGCTTGTTTTTGCTATAGATGTTAATGGATATACAGATATTCACATAATTTATTTGCTAATGGAAGATATAGTTTGTAACTCAACGAAATTTCTATATTGTTTATCTGAAATGTAACTTAATCGAATTTGAAACTGTGGAATGCAGAAAATTTTTGCAACTCTTATGTTGTGAAGTACATAGGTGTGAAACCAATTCATCTAATCTCTGCGGCTATCTCCCCTAGCAAGTGTAGAATAGTAGTTACGTATTAGCTAGTGACAAGGTTTTCTCAATAATGGGAAACAATTTGAAAGAGTTGAGTTCACTCGAATTGGGTTGGACCGAGTATTCTTGTCTAGTAAATCAAATTAAAGATCCCCCAGATAATTTTCCTAGATTCCACTTTATCCCTTGATTGTACATTTTTATTTGACTTTCTTAGGAACTGCTAATCCCTTTCAGTTTGCTTATCCCATTTAAGTCAGTAAATATTTTTATGATGGAAAATCGTAACTTACATTTTGACATTCTATGCAGTTGAGACCCCGGCTGGCTGCAAAAAAGCGGAAATTGGATAGTCGAAAGAGAATTGGTTCACAAGAACTCTAACTTCAGTGAGAAAAATACCGAATTCTGGAGACCCTTCTCCTATTTTTAGAACCTTTGGAATTGATAAAATCACCACTGCAGTAGGTTGATGTTGGTAATTGTCAGGGAAAAAATGAAGAAAAACATTGAATTGCAAATTCAAATGGAAAGGGTTAAGCTAGTGACTTGTGAGGCTTTATAATCTTGGCTTATGTCCCATTTTGACCCATACCACTAGCTCAAGCTTTTGGCAACTTTTAGTTTATGCAACTACTTCAGTTTTCATATTAGTTTAGGTGAAAATATAGAGCACTTTTGTCAAATTTCTGAGGCAGTTTTGCTTGTAGTAAATTAGAAATTACTACTGAATGATTATGGGGACTAAAGCAGAACTCGAGTGACATTTTCTTGATCATCTGTTATCACTTCTGTGTCACATATTTCTAGCTATTTTTGCTTGTAGGGAACAGAAAAGTTCCACATTCTCTTCTTCTTCTACTACTACTTTCTTTAACCTATAGTTTCTATGCGAAGTGCTTATTATCAACTTCCCCTTTTATATCAAGTGCAACTGTCTTGCTTTCTCCGAGCAACTGCGCTTCGGAAATGGCATGTTCTCAAACCGAAGGCAGGACTGGTGATGGCTTTGAGAAAACCCTTAGAGTCCTCGGTTCTGTAATTTCAGCTTTTCGTGTTCTGACACCAATGGCATGGCCTGTGGAAGTCTTCAGCTTTGAAATCAAGTGTTTTCATATTTAAAAATATCCCACCATTTTTCGACCAGCATTTTGACATCCTTATCGTCCATATCAGCTTCCAAACTGGTGTAATTCCATGGCTTTGATACCTAATTTAGGTGAACAAGTAATGTCAATAGGGATTTT
>CAIGRB010016033.1:0-13221 GCA_903798255.1 Fraxinus quadrangulata | reverse complement strand
TATATATTTACACTAACATACTCAGTTTGTACATTCAAATCCAAATAAAAGGAGACATGATTACAATGATTATAAGAAACGGATAACATCATACAGAAATTGAATGCTGTCTGTTGTAATAATACTGTAGATTGGAATTTGAGTAGCACTTGAGTTTACTTTTTAGTCATTTCATTGGATTTTAATTCCATGCCCCAATTTTATCTAAAAATGACCAGGATCTCGAACTAAGAAGAAACAACCATCTACAAAATAAATTTAGAGTTAAAACTAAAACACGCATCATATTCATCTGTTTCATCACAGAGATCTGATCGTTCAAGGAGAGGCTTTCAGTTGACAATCAAAACCCCCAGGATTAAATAGAGCACATTAGCAGTTCCATATCAGCAAATATCTTAAGTCTAAAATCATTATTTAACAAAAATGGAACTAGGGCAAATTAGAATCCAGAAAAAACAACGAGGTGCTTCAAATTTTTGTATTGTATATTCACATAAAGGACTTACGAAATTTCTTACATTCAGCGTTCTTGCGACAGTAATGTTTCAAAACAATATACTCAATCTCCACCCTAATTATACTAAAAGTAGCGAAAACGTATACAGAATTTAACCAAAAAAATTGCTAGAAAATTAAAAAAACAATAAGAGAGAATTAAAATACCACTGCCGAGATGTGATAAACTGAGCCTGCGATGATAAGTGGGCGAGCAACGAGTAACAACAAAGCGAGGCCTGGAAGAGGAGAGCGAGGGTCTAATAGATAAAGCCATAGGGATTATCCTCGCCATCGCTGTATTTTTGTGTATACACGCAAAATATCATAAAAGAGTGTGGAGAATGAAATTGAAAGAATTTTGCAGAAGTATCGATGAGAAAGGAATCATACTTTATTTTGATCGATCGATTGATTAATTCTAGAATATTTACAAGCTGGATCATCGTACGGTCATTACGAGGCATGGACTAGCTGAAAGGCATAAAAAGTTGTTTATTCAGCACTTGAAAGTGATCAATCAATTTATAAAGAATATCTCATCTATTAGAGAGAATATTTTTGAACAGAATTGAAATTTTTACACACTCCAACTATACTTTTTTTTTTTTAAGAAATATTTATTGATTTCTCCTCGTATTTTAATTTAACATATTTTTTATAAATCAATGATCAATCATTATAAATGTTGTTTTGAATAATTTAAAAGGTAAAGTATTTAAATATGTGACTTATTAAATACGATCATTGTATATTAAGAATAGAAGGTAAGTTTCACTTAAGTCTAACTGTAATCATTCTACATTCCAACAATGCACAACCATGTAAATTGTAATGCTTCTTTTTTCGAATTTATTAATAGAATGATATTGTCAACGATGGGTGCACAGTGGACAGGTATAGTCGGATAGTGGTCAATTTTTTTGGTTTTGGTGGTGGTGGTGGGGGCGGTGCTTGCGGTTGGGGGTGGCGGTGAGGGAAGAAGAAGATGAATTTTTATTTTTTATCCTTTTTTTTATTTTTTTGCCTTTTTGATCTTTTGATTTAATTATTTAGTTTAATTGATTTTTATGTGAAAAATACAAAGTTATTATTTTGAACTCTTCAAAATTATTAAAAAGTGGTCAAATTTAATTTTCTTGATCAACTAACAATTGTTTCTGTGATGTAAATATTTACAAAAAAATTGAAATTACGGGTAGCGCAAACTTAAAGAAAAATAAATAAATCCTACATTTTTACCAAAATAAATAATTTATTTTAACTATTAAGTAAAATAAATAGAAAATATTGAATTTATTTTAGTCGTGGTAAATATTGAATATATTTTAATCGTGCTTAATATTGTGTAACTAATATGAGTAAACAAATAGCAAATACTGAATTATGTAATCATGCTCAATATTGCATGGTGCGAATACAAGTAAAATCAATACCAAATAAATTTTTAATATTTAAACATGCTCAATACTAGTATCAAATATGCAGTAAGAATGCACTCCCTCCATTTAGAACCATGTTTACCCTGTGGGTTCCTAATTTCAACCAGAATGAAATAATTAGAAGCACAAATCATCATTTAATTGCTTCTTACCCTCAGCATGCACAGCATTTGCTAACAATATGATAATGAGGTACAAAGAAAAATCGGTGCACCTTACCTCCCAGTGCCAAGTATAGAAAAGATAGATATATATTATTGTCAATCAAACATTACGACAGCAGAAAAGGGAGTATCTATTATCTGTCTGACAAAAAAAAAAAAAAAAATGATAGATTTTACACAAAATTAAGGTGTAAAGACACAGGACTACAGAGGAAAATCGTAGACATTGGAGAGTAAGACGCAACATCTTATTCATTATGCAGAACTAAATGCTTATATTTGTTTAGATTAGGTGTCATAACTATGACCGAGGCAAAGCAGAACATTTTCAGTAATTATAAAGAATTTCATTGCCAAATGCTTAGACTGCTGGAGTGCTACTTGGGAACGATGCTAAACCAGTGCCAGATTCTAGATTCTCTTCACTCGCATGCTGAACAAATTCTTCGGGAGACATGTGGGATCCATGACAAGCACAAACGATCCTTATTTGTGTAGGGCTGTACTTGTAAGTCACACCAGATATTGTTTTTCCATTTGGACCCGAACCAGTAGTCGAAACCCATGGCAGATTTGGGTAGGAACCACAACCTCCAAATTTCAGGTCTGCCGCAATACCTGGTCGAATACCTGGAAAGTCAATTCCTTTTAGATCACCTTCTGTGTGAGAGGAGCCTTCTTCTCCAACATGTTGTTTTCCATTACTTCTGGCACGTTCTACTTCCTTCCCATCGTTAGAATCCGATGACTTGTGCAAAATCACTGGCATGGTTGCTACGTAAACATGAGAAACAGTCAGAACAGCATTTGCAATTTATACGCGCTCAGTGATATCCGTGATTGGATAATTAGTGAACCATAATTACTCCAAGAAATCAATCAGGTGACATTCAATCGTAAGGTCTAATATTAAATATTATGGTATCGATAAATTCCATGGGATTCAAATGAAGAACAGAGGGATTGCTTGCTGGAATGAGAGAAATAGTTGCAATGTATTGATGATAGTAAGAAACTACAGAAAAAAAACAGATATACATTTCGAGAGGGCTACTTTCCAATATCTCAAAACTACTAAAAATGGCATTGCCTTACAATGGTCCCCCACCCCCACATATATTCCCCTTACTTTGCCCACGTCCCCCTGCTTATTAATGGATTTTGTTGACCTCTCCCTCCTGCCAGCTGGCATTAAGATCTTCCTAGCCCTTATAGAATAAGTTTACCGAACGAGAGGCTTATCAACACCCCCCCTGGTTCCAAAGACACCTTGTCCTCAAGATAGAAGTTAGGGAAGTGTTGGATGATAGATGCTATCCATTCCAGGAAGCTTTAAAGTCGGGCAGTCCTTTCCATTGAATCAGAACCACGCATGTGATAGGAAGAAGTTCTAAAAAAACTGAAGATGTATTTGTTTTTCTGTATTATAGATTCAAAATGAAATATGCAACTGTAAATGAAAACTAATGGAAAATATGATTCTCCATTTCCCTCTTCCTTACTCAATTCATTTCATACCCTACTCCCCTACCGGTTTATTTATACCCTATGCCAACTAAATCTAAAAAAATGACTGACAGCCCTTAACAATTTAATGACTCAGCATCATTCTAGCGACTATTACTGTGCCCCTGTCAAGTTGTTGGCTCCCTCCCATGTGCTTGCTTGGCCCTTTTTTACGTCTGGGTATGTAAATTCAATTGGGGTTTATCAAATACCTACCCCCCACCCCCAATGCAGTCACCTTGTCCGCAAGGTGCCAAGAAGGAAACTGCTGGTTGATTAAGTTGAATGGCTCCCAAGTTGCTTCCATAGGTGACAGCCCTTTCCACTGAATCAATACTTCCATAGCTTCAGTTGTGCCCTGATTTGGCTGTCTGAAACCAAAGACAAATTCTGGTTCCACGAGTAATTCCCAATCCTCACCAAGTTGAATGGGCAGGGAAGAGGTTACAGGAGCATTTCCCACCACTTTTCTCAGCTGCGAAACATGGAAAACAAGGTGGACACGAGTAGCAGCTGGTAGTGACAAGCGATAAGCCATCTTTCCCATGCTTGCCAACACCTCAAACGGTCCGTAGTACCTCGGGGCTAACTTTTCATTGTAGCGACCACTAGTGACCTTTGCCTATACGGCCTCATTTTCACATAAACCCAATCTCCTACCTTATATTCCACATCCCTTCTATGTTTGTCAGCTGCCAACTTCATTTGCTGTTGGACCCCATGGAGATGTATTTTTAATTCGTCCAAAATTCTATCTCGTTCCAGGATTTGCTGTTCCAAGGCTAATATGGCTGTGGGACCCTGCTCGAAACCAATTAACTGGGGCAGGTCACGTCCATATAAAATGCGAAAAGGAGTGAGTTGTGCCGATACATGATAGGAGGTATTATAAGAATATTCAGTCCAATGTAGAAACTGATACCACCGTTTTGGTTTAACTGAGGCAAAACACCGTAAATATTTCTCGACCCCTCTATTTACCACCTCAGTCTCGCCGTCGGTCTGTGAATGATAAGCCGAACTATGTTTTAACGATATCCCTTGCAATCGGAAAAGCTCACTCCAAAATTGACTCACAAACACCTTATCTCGGTTGGAGATTATAGAGCGAGGTATTCCGTGTAACTTAACCACTTCCTTGGCAAAAACTGCAGCAATGGATGGGGCTGAAAATGGGTGTTTTAGGCCGATAAAATGTGCATATTTGCTTAAACGATCCACTCCTACTAAAATTGAGTCGAATCCCTCCGATTTTGGCAGCCCTTCTACAAAATCCATCGAGATATCCTCCCATACTTTGTCAGGAACGGGTAGTGGTTGGAGCAATCCCACCGGTCCAAGAGTGGAATATTTATGTTGCTGACACATTATGCACAAAGCCACATATGCCCTGATGTCTCTTCTCATACCTTTCCAAAAGAAGGTCTCTGCAACTCTTCAATATGTCTTCAGGAAACCCCCATGCCCCCCTACCTTGCCCCTCCTGTAAGGCCATCTGTACAAACTGTGAATTCTTTGGTAACATGAGCCGGCCATTGTACATCAAGTTGTCTCGCAACAAAGAGTACCCAGGAAAATTTGTTTGCCCATTGCGCAGGGAAATTAGCACCATTGCCTTTATCATTGACTTCATAGACACTGATGCTTTGCTCAAACTGGAATCCCCCTTCAGTGTTACCATCACACCTACTACGGTAAATGTCATAGTCAGAGTTTGCCAATTGACTTGGATTTCCCCCAGTTTGCGCAACCATTGCATACCCAGTATGATCCAATGGCAAAAAATCATCTATCATCACGTTCTGGAGTTGTAACTTCACCCCCTTACATATTCCTTCTCCTTTCACAATAGTCCAGTGCCCATAATAACTCCATATCTTGTAGTGCTGGAAAGTGGAAGTCCCAGTTGCCGAACCACCTCTTCAGAAATAAAATTATGCGAAGCCCCACAATCAATCAACAAGACCACCTCTCTGTCCCCAATACTTCCTCTGATTTTCATTGTTTCTGGAGTAATGAGACCTACTGCCGAATTGATGGACAGTTCGACAGGGGTCCCCACTCCCTCTGTGTCGCCATCGGTGGCTCTTGGTTGCTTGTCAATGTGGTCGGCATAATCACTGTACTCGACACCTTCGAAACCTCGTTCATCTCAGCCCCCAGGATCTTCCTCTTCATTTTCCCTTATTACCATTACTTGTAGTTCTTTGTTCTTACACCGATGCCCAATGGTGAACCTCTCATCACACCTATAATACAGACCTTTCTCCCTCTTTGCCTGAAGTTCAGCATCAGTTAGCCACTTGAAGGAGGTGGTGGGTTCCGGTGAATAGCTTGGCCGATTAGGGATGAGATTGACGTGCACAATTTGCCTCTGGACGTTTGTAAAGACTTGGGGATTTTGTGGGCTAAGACCCACCTGAGCTCCTTTTAATTTGATTGGGTTGAAAACACATGGGCTGAAATGGATGATAGCATTTCTCTCTTCAACTCGTTGGGCCAAGTCCATTATTTGCTCCAGGCCTACTGGGTTTAACAATTGGACCTAAGACTTGATACGTGAACTAAGACCATTAATAAAATTGCACTCCAATACCTCTTCTGAAAAGTTTTACAACGCCGAGGCCAGCTTCAAATTGCCGGCGATATTCCTTGACGGTGGTCGTTTGACAGAGACCCAAATATTGGGCGCATAGCGAACCCTCCTGTGAGGGTCAAAATCAGCGCAACAGACGGACCTTCAGCTCCTCCCAATTTTTCTTGGGTCTCCGACGCTCCTCCCATTGATACCAAGCCAAGGCGTCACCATCCAAACAAAAGGCAGCTGCATCCCGCTTCTCCTCCTCTGTCAATCGATTCACGATGAAATAGCATTCGACCCCAAAAACTCATTATCTGGATCATTCCCATCGAATACCGGCATATCCAATCGCTTGATGCGTGACTCCAATCTCCAGCCACTATCCAACCCGCTTTCACTGTTTTGACTCCCCTTCGCACTTGCGTGTGCTCCACCCATCACCAGAGACAAGTCCAAAGAATTAGCGGTGGCCACACCTTTTTCTTTCCTCCACGTTCTTGGGTATCCCATGACCTCATCAGCAATTCAAATTTGCCCATTAGTTCGTTCTGCAACTGATGAAATTCATGTCTTATAGCGTTCATGCCTGACTGGAGCGCTGCTACTTGTTCTAATACCTCGATGAGGTCTGAGAGATTCATGGTTGTAGTGTTTGGATCAGTTGCTCTGATACCACTTTGATAGGAAGTTCTAAAAAACTGACGATGCTGTATTGTAGCTTCAAAATGAAATATGCAACTATAAATGAAAACTAATGGAAAATACGATTCTCCATTTCCCTCTTCCTTACTCAATACATTTCATACCCTACTCCCCTACCCTTACACGTTTATTTATACCCTATCCCAACTAACTCTTAACAAAATGACTAACGGCCCTTAACAATTTAATGACTCGGCATCATTCTAGCGACTATTACTGTACCCTGCTGTCAAGTTGTTGGCTCCCTCCCATGTGCTTGCTTGGCTTTTTTTTACGTCTTGTGTACGTAAATTTAATTGGGGGTTTATCAGCATCTTGGAAGTTGCCCCATTGGGGATTAACACATTTTGAAAAACTACTCAGTTGAGGCGCATGAAAAAAAGGGTGAATAGAGGCCTTGGGGGAAAGCTCCAAGCAATTATCAACAAAGCTTGTGCATTTCACGAACTTGAACATGCCGAAGTACCGAGGCCAAGCTTCTCGTTAGGCTTCCTAGCCAAAGAGAGGAGGTGATAAGAGTCGAGCTTCATATTCATCAAATCATCCACATTAAAATGGACATCTCGACAATGTCGATCAGCAGCTGCCTCCATTTTAGCCCGAGCACGAAGGAAGTGGGATTTCAACTCACCTTGTATAGCATCTCGATCGTGTAGTTGTTGTTCCACCGCACCACTATTGACTGGGTGCCATGCATATCAGAAGGGAGGATCTCAGCTATAAACTGCGCGGAATGGAGTGGTATTCATTGAAGCATGGAAGGTGGTGTTGTACAAATACTCTAAATAAGGGAACCAAGTGTACCAATTACTAGGCTTGTCGTACTAAAATATTGTACATAAGCCTCTACACAGTGGTTCACCACATCTATTTTGTCCATCTATTTACATGTGGTATGTCGTACGTCGACGAAAATAGGTGCCCTAAAGTAGAAAAATCTCAATCTAAAAATGGCATGAGAAAAACTTTATCACCATCTAATATTATTGAGCGTGGAACACCATGGAATTTGATGACTTCCTTGACCAAAACTGTCGTGACTCCATACGTGGTGGACATATGATAAGATGGCGGGACACAAAATGGACATACTTGCTTAAGCAGTCAACCACCATCAAAATCGAATCAAATCCCCCGGACTTGGGAAGTCTCTCAACAAAGTCCATCGAAATATCTTCACATACCAAGTGACAATTAGGCAAGGGCTATAGAAGACTGGCCACGGACAGCGCAGTACTTTTGTTTTGCTGACACGCTAAACGTTCCTCCAACGAACCGCTTGATGTCCTTCATGTTGGTTGTGTAGAGGCCGCTGATCAAGCGCTTGGAAGTCCAAATGAACCCCGAATGCCCCCCGTGGAGCTGCTATAAAACTCATGTAATAGTGTCAAAAGCAAAAAGGAAGAACGCAGAAGCACCAATTGTCTCTTGTAGAGTAATCGGCCTTGCTCTAACATGGATTTGAGTCCTAGTCCTCTTGTAGCTCTTTCTTGAGCATAGAAAGCAGAGGGTCAACGTGCACTTAAGTCAATACCAAAGCCATTGGAAAGGTAAGGACTGAGAATTCCATCGAAGGGCAGACTCAGAACAACCCATATGCAGCCTTGTTTTCCATTCCCAAATTATATTCAACCTCGAATTCATAGCCCATCACATGTTCCCATGCTTATTAATCGAATTTGTCGCCCTTCCCACCTGCTGGCATTAAGTTCGCTCTCCACTCCAAAAGGTAACGAAAGAAAATACCTAGACTCATGTCCAATATTTACATCCATCAAGGCGCACTAATCGATTATGAGAAGTATAATTTGCTTTCTCGTGAATTAGTTTAGGGTTGTCAATAGATTGGATTTTGATCCAAATCCGATGAAATTAATGGGAGATGGATTTAGGGTCTCCGTCCGATAACTTGATCAAAATCCGAATCCGATAATTCATTAACTAAATGGATCAAATATGGATATAGGTCAATCTGATCCGATTTGTTATAAATAATTGAGTTGGTAAAATATTTTTATAACATGTTATTTGCCACTAAAATAAATAAATTTAGAATAAAAAAGTCATCAAATTCAAAACATAAAAAAAGGTTGAAAATTTTATAACTATTAAACCCCGTTTAAGAATTGGAAAAATTGGAAAATAAATAAAAGTTGATTCTAACATTATTTTTTTCCTAATTTCTTTGATTTCGGATCGGATTATCGGATATCCAATAACATAGTAACACGGATATGGATTTAACAATCAAATATCCGTGGATTATTGGATCGGATCGGATAATTATTTTTATCGGATCGGATATAGGCAAATCCGATCTATATTCGATCCATTTACAGCCCTAGATTAGTTGCAGCATGCACCACAAACAAACAAAAATAAAGAAATGTCCTGAAAACTATAGGTTGTGGTACCAGACAGACTTGGATGACACGAAATGTCTCTTATGCAAGCTTAGTTTGGACAGTTTTAAGTATCATTTGATTCCTAAGTTGAGACTGACTTAATCAAAAGGAGAAAACCTCCTCCATTAACCATATAGCAGTATGTCAATATCTTCCATATTCTATGCAATACTTAGTCAAAGCCTTTGCGAGGTTCATCAAAACAACCACCATCTCTCACCAAGACCCAAGCAGAATGTCCCAAAAAAGTACTAATGCACACAGTCTGTAAGAAGTAACTTTTGAACTTGCAGGTGTAGTTGCAATTCAGATAAGTTTTTCTCCAATGCAATTTCAAAAGATAGCAGTTGTCATATCCTATTTCAGTTATGTTTTAGCTTCATAGTTCTTGAAAACAGGTAGTGTATTCCAGATATTATTTTCATACCATTCTGATATTGAAACTATATTCACCAGGCCAGGGGTAGGACAGGAGGGGATGGAGAGGTGAGAGATAAATTCGGTGCTGGAAAAATATTCTATGCAATACTTAGTCATAGCCTTTGCGAGGGTTCATTAAAACAACCACCCATCTCTCACCAAGACCCAAGCAGAATGTCCCAAAATGGTAAACTAATGCACAGAGTCTGTAACAAGTAACTTTGAAAAGTTGCAGGTATAATCACTATAGAAATGTAGTTGCAATTTAGATAAGTTTTTCTTGAATGCAATTTCAAAAGATAGCAGTTCTCATATCCTATTTCAGTTATATTTTAACTTCATAGTTCTTGAAAACATGGTAGTATATTCCAGATATTATTTTCATACCATTCTGATATTGAAACTATATTCACCAGGGCAGGGGTAGGACAGGAGGGGGTGGAGAGGGGTGAGATAAATTCAGTGCTGACTTTTCTCCAGCAAATGTTCCCATCTTAGCCAAAATTACTTCTATAAATTTGTAGTATGGCCAGTGTCCTAAACAACCCAATAAATTTTCATTTGCATAAAATCAATGACATTGACATAACATGTTGCCTCTCGTGATTTTAAACTTCTCCCAACGTACATATCAACATCTCTAAAAGTCAACATTAGAGGAGACAAGTACCCTAGATTGCTAGTTGCTGATAACAATACCAGATACACTGCTTTTAAAATACCATATCATGTAGTTTATGGCTCGTTAAAATTAAAAATTACATGCTCCCTACGTAACTTCTCAATCTAACAAGATCTTGTTAAAGCTGAGAAGGTGAATTTTGAATTGTCTTCACCTATATACAAGCCATATTGCTTGTAAAAACAAATAATTCATTCATGCAAAACCAAATACGGATGGAAATAACAGTTTTTTTCAAATAAAGGCATGCACTTTTGTTAAGTGAAAAGAAATGCTGTGGCTATTGTGCTGTGAGAGCTGAGGGTTAAAATAAAAATGACAGATAAGCATAAAGGATTTAAAGAAAAACCTTGAGTTATCTTTGGCCCATCATTGCCCTTGTCCAAGTTTATTTGATCCCTTCCAGTAAAAGTTGGGCGAAGCTGCTGATGATGAGAAACAAGACCCTGCAGATTATCCTTGTCCAGTGTTGGAAGCTGAACAGGAGTGTACCCAAACATCAATGGCAAGTTTGTAGACATCACACCTGGTCGCTCGCTATTTGTGCCACCCATCACATGCATCATGCCAGGTAAAGGATAACTAGAGGAACTAGGAGTACTGCTAGGGTTATAATCCTTTACAGATTGAGAGTAAGGCACATTCAACATGTTTACAAATTGAGCTGGGAACGGGACACGATAGTGCGTTGACATGTTCCCTATATTATATTCCTTTTCTGATGAAATGGTAAATCTATTCTGTCCTAAAAGTTCAACACCACTGGAATCAGAAAATGCATGGACCTCCTTGTGAACCCTGGACTTACCACCACTGTCTACAAACCGTCTTGAGCTGTCATCATGCTGAGAAACCTGTCTTATACTTGAACCCTCCACTTCAGAATCAGCTACACCTTCATTTTCTGCAGTTGATCCCTCATCAGTGGATATGGAAATGTGGGATCCCTTGGTCTTATCGGTCAAATCAGGATGATGAGATTCTGTCTCACGTCTCTTTTGTTGACTCATCTCACTAAACAAGCTTTTGCGCTTTTCACTAACATCTGATCTCTTTTCTTCTTCAACTGATGTAGACCTGCAATCATTTGTAACCCATAACCCTCCAGTGTTCAAGTTTTTAGATGTTTCCACATCCACAGCTGCTTTTGGAAAGTTGTTAAAGATATTCTCCTCTGTTTTCACAAGATGTTGTTGGGTCCCATCTTCCAGAAAGTTTTTGAACTTGTCAATTACTTTGCTACCTCTATCAACTTCATCTGATCTAGTATCAGATGAGCTGCCAATTTTACCTTTAACTGAGGAACCACCGCCACCACAAGGCAGACCCAAGGTCAGATCAAGGGCATTATCATCCGCCATTTTGATAGAACCACAAATTTGTTAAAAATATTCAGATATACGACTGGCACAGCCACCTCCTCGAGCACGGCACTGTTACCTCACAATAAAATAAAAGAGATTTAATGAAAGCCCAACTTCTCTAAAGATATATAATCCACGTTAGATCAAAGAATATGGCACGTATCATCATATCACCATGTATGCCATAAAGAAAGAAATTTGAATCATGTAACAGAAAAAAATCCAGATGGCTTGTGTATTATCAGCTTGAAAATAGGGAAAAAATAATGGATCCAAAACTAGGGAATAGTAGCAGTCTAAATCAATCACTTGTGAATTCACTAGTACTTTCACTTGCATTATAAAACTAAAACAAAGAAGCACGATGTTCAACAAGATGCTAGATCATGATCTCTCACAAATACATAATTTCATTAAAGTTAGAAGTATTTGACACTTATCATTTATCAACTTATGCATTTAGACAACAAAAGAAAGAAACGATAAAGATTTGATAAATAAAATTCACAAAATGTGAAGAGCATTATATATGCTATAGACACTTTACAATGCTATGCAACCCCTTCATAAATTGGGGTTCTTCAATGTTTATAGATATGCTTGAATCTAAGTCCAATTGGCATGAAAGGGCTATAAATGGAAATAATCATATATTTGAATTCATAAAACCTCTATTAATCAACAGCTCACAATAATTCGATCCGTATTTTAAATTCACAAAATCCGATAACTCACTCACCCATAATCTCTCGATTAATAAATAAGATCTGCTTCCAAATAAAAACATGCATAATTAATAACGAACAGAGGGAGGGAAAAAAAAAAAAAAAAGACAGCTTGTAAACTCGCAAAATTAAGCAAAATAAGAAAATAAATCCCGAAAAGGAAATCCATAAACACAGTTCAAATTCAACTATAATCCATCAAAACATCCATTTAAGAAGAAATTAACTTCTCCAGAATTAAATATTTATATACCTGATGATAAAGCGATTAAATAAACCTAGATGAAGCTGAGAGCGAGAGAGGATAGTAGGGGATATAATGGTGGGGTGCCTTTGGTCTAGTAAATGTGAGAAATGTGGAGTGAGTTTAGTTTACTGTTTGCGTTTGCACACGTGCTTCTCCTGCGGTTTCTTTTATTCCTTTTTTCACCTCTCATTTAGTATAGTAAATTCCTCTAACGTCCCCTAACTTCTATTTGTGTACTTATGTTCCCAACCTTTTAACATGTCTGCAATTTTACGTTCTCCCAAGTCCCCACCTTCCACTTACAGCTAAAATTGTCTTAAAAAACTTTTCTCTCGTTCAAAACTCAAATGGCAACCGTTCAATTCACGTTGTTACTTGAATCATGCTATAGTAACATAATTTTTGACACAATGGTTGACATAATTTTACATGGCACTTCAACATTTGACTGTTTTGCACAAGATCAATTTTTTCATCCAATCATA
>CAIGRB010016021.1:2675-28907 GCA_903798255.1 Fraxinus quadrangulata | reverse complement strand
CTTTTTTAAAAAAGTAAAAAGTTAAGGGCCGGCTTGGGCTCGAGCCGACGCTCCAAAATGGGGCTCGGCCCGAGCCGGAGCCAGGCCGACTCGACCTTTTTCCGGGCCGAACCCGAGCCGATGAACTTTTTTGCAATCCCTAATCATACTTCAATTTCTTAATTTATTTTTCAAGATATTCTAGGATATATTGGTCAACCTCCCCTAGTTAAACTAGGGTTACAAATTTTGAGGCCTACCAAATGTAGTGGACTGAAATGGCCTAGATAACACGATATTAAAACAAACTTTCGAATAATCACAATCAATCAGAAAGTAAATTTGTAGAAAATAAAAAATTGAACACAAGCGATTTCTTTTGGCCTATGCTCTGGAGGTTCAGGACCACATCTAACGCCTACATCCCTTGTCGAGTATCCAATAAATTTTATATTTACTCGGTTGCACTATATAGCCCAAAAATGACAATAAAATTACAAATCGGTTCTTCCAACACAAGAGAAAAATACAACACACTTATCTCTTCAAAACTAAACTGCAGACTTACGAAAAATCACTCTCGAAATTTCAACACACCTATTGAAACTACAACTATAAGAATCATCTTATTCTTATAGTAATCACTCAGTATACAGATTTCAAAGGCTAAAAACACAGATATCAGTTTCATATGGTTTTTCAAGAGAGAAGAAAACCACTAATCAAAACCCTAACTATTGAAAAGAAAAATGAAACTCTCTTTCAAAAAACTCAACAGTCGGAAGATGAAAAAGTGCCAAATGAAATGGCACTATGCACATCTATATCATTTCAACAGAAATGTCAAAATAAAGGGCCAGAATATGGACATGTGTCACTATCCTATAAAAACGTTCCAACTTAAAAAACGTGTTTCAGTAATGCAACTTTAGCCAAATTTTGGGAGCACATCACAGATCACCGGTTCGAGCCTCAACAATCTCCACCTTGCTACCAGAAATTTGGGACCAAAAATTTTTAGCCAGAGCAAACATCAGCAATTTAATCTTCATTTGCTCCAAGTACTTGTTTATGCATTACAAAGTATCAATATATAATAACTTCAAACAATTACGAATTTTTTTAAAGGTATTATTTTAGTTCACATGTTTGAATGATTAAACTGGGTAGAAACTTTACCAATTTTCAAAATTCCTTTCGAAATAATATCTCTAATAAAATGATATTTAATATCTATGTGTTTAGTCATATCATGAAATATGAGGTTTTTACTCATATCACTTTGATTATCTGAGTACATAATTTCATTTTCATCAACAAAACCAAGTTCACTCAGCAGTTTACTTAACCAAATACCTTCTTTAATGGTATCAGAAGCAGCAATGCATTCTACTTTAGTTGAAGACAAAGCCACAACCTTTTGCAGTTCAGATTTCCAACTTATTATAGTATCACATAGAGTAAAGAAATAAGCTGAAGTAGACTTCATATTATCTCTATCCTCAACAAAGTCAGAATCAATAAAGCCCTTCAAAGTTATGCCACTTTTATTCATGTTAAACACAAGACCAAAATCTAAAGTTCCATTCAGATATCTTAAAAGCCATTTTAAAGAATTCCAATGTTCTTCCCCAGGGTTACTCATGAATCTACTAAGTATGCTAACACTATGAGCAATGTTAGGTCTTTTACACACCATCAAATACATAACAGATCAAATCACATTTGAATATGGATTCCATACATTCTAGCAAATTCTTCATCAGTTTTAGACAGAACTCATATGAAAGTTTAAAATGGTTTGAAAGAGGTAATGTAATAGGTTTACAGTTAAATATATTGAACTTTTTCAAAATTTTAACTACATAATAATGTTGATTAAAAAATAACAGATCTTTTTCTTTATTCCTTAAAATCTGCATGCCAATTATCATTTTGGCAGAACCAAGATCATTCATATCAAATTCAGATTTCAATTTCTGTTTGATATCATCAATTTCAGACTTATCATAACTAGTAAGTAACATATCAACATAAAGCACTAAATACCAAGAGTTTTTACCTCATTTACCTTTGTAATAGAGGCAAGTATCATAGTTGTTTATTTGAAAACCATGTTTCAAAACAAAAGTGTCAAACCTTTTGTACTATTGCTTTGGGGCTTGTTTTAACCCATAAATGGATTTCTTTAATAAACAAACAGCATTTTCAGAGTCTTCTTTAATAAAACCAATATGTTGTCTCATATAAATTTTTTCATTTGCATCTCCATAGAGAAAATTAATTTTTACATCTAATTGATCAAGTTTCCATTTAAATTGAACAACAAGCAATAATGCATCTAATAGTGGTATATTTAACTATTGGGAAAAAAATTCAGTATAATCAATACCTTCCTTTTGTGTAAACCATTTAGCTACAAATCTAGCTTTATGTCTAATACTTTTATTTCCCACTTCACCTTCTTTTATCTTGTAAATCCACTTAAAATCAATTAGCTTATAGCCTCTAGGTCTTTGAACAAATTTCCAGGTTTTATTTTTAAGAAGTGAAGATATTTCATCTTCTATGATAGCTTTTCAATTTTTAGCATCTTTGCAGTTAATATCATCATCATAGGAGTTATGCTCATTTTCAAATTAATCTTAATAAGTAAACAATGAAACGAAATCCTCACAATCAGATCTAGTAAGAAGTCTGATCTGCCTTCTCTCCCTATCTCTTGTGAGTTAATATTTATCAAGAGGAAGAGTTGCAGGATCAGATTGGTTATTAAAAATAGTTTCTTGATCGTTTCCATTTTCAGTTGAAATAGCATTTCCATCAAGATCAGATTCATCAACAGTGGGTACAAGAGTTTCTCTTTCATTTTGAGGAGACTCCACCTCAATTTGAACATATTTCTTAGTCAAGTTATTTTCTATTCCTTCCAAACATGGCATAATATATTTATTAAAAATGACATCTCTTCTAACAATTATCTTATAGCCTTTTTCACTTTTAGCCCATAGTCTACAACCTTTAATATTTTCATCATAGCCTAAGAAAATACATTTAAGTGATCTAGATTCCAATTTACCAATATTTTGATGAGCAGCACAGCCAAACACTTTCAAGTGACAATAGTTAACAAGAGTTTTAGACCAGATAGATTCAAAAACTTCAAAATTCAAAGCACTAGTAAGAGTTCTATTCACAAGATATGCAACCATTTTTACATGTTCACCCCAAAACACTTTAGGTAAATCAGAACTTAAAAGCATGCATCTTACCTTGTTTAATAAAGTTCTATTCATTCTTTCATCTTTTGATTTTAATAAGAAAATTCAGATTTTTCTAAAGAAATCTTCAATGATTAGAAGATAATATCTAAAACCAGTTAAGGTACACACAGATGCGGGACCCCATAGACCAGCATGTAAATATTCAAGTGTTTGTTTGGATTTATGAATTCCAGGTAAGAAGGATAACTTGACTTGCTTTCCTATCACACATTATTCACAAAAAGCAATATCACCAATATTTTGATTTCCAAAGACTCTATTTTGTAATGACTTTAAACTTTTCTTGCCAATTTGGCTAAATCCTTCATGCCATAGTTTTGCTAAAGTAAAATTTTTAGTCAAAGCAGTTATAATCATACCAAATAAATGTTTAGCTTTCAAAAAATAGAGACAATGTCTCTTAGGGGTGCTAATAATCAAATCTTCCCATAGGAATCTTAATATATCTTTGACCAAATTTTATGTCAAACTCCATGTTCATCTAACATGTCTACAGACACAAGATTCCTCTCTAAATTAGGAACATATCTAGTTCCTTTTAGAAATAGAACATTACTATTTTCAAGTAATAGTTTTACAATTCTTATTCCATTTACTTTACAGGTCATGTTACTTCCTATTATTACTTGCCTCCCAATGGTTTTTTCAAATTCAAGAAAACCGTTTTTATTTTGGCACATATGGAAAAAAAAAGCCTGAATCAAGTACCCATTCATCAATTAACTTCTTAACAAGGACTAACCCATCTTCAAGCTTTTCTTTATTGTAGAGTAAAGCAGCATTCTCATCATCCAATTTCTTTTCTTTTGATTATTTTTTCTTCTTATAATATTCTTTGATAAAATGACCCAATTTTTCACAATAATAGCATTTCTTGCATTTTGTCTTATTTTTGGATTTATTCTTATCACTTTACTTATTCTTGTTTTCATTTAAGGTCTTTGAATGAAAACTAGGTTTATTAAATCATTTTCCCTTTGCTAACAAATTGTCTCCACTATGACTTTGTTTTGATTCAGATTTAATCTCAAGAACCTTATTTCTTAGTGCGCTAATGATTTCATTAGTAGTGATCTCAGCTCTACAATATTCTAGAGCAATCTTAATGTATCTACATTTGTCACTAATGGAGTTTAACAGAACTACAACAAGCTAATCTTTTAAATTTTTTTTATCAGAGTTGACTAAGTCTTGGGTCAATTTAGTAAACTTATTCAAAATTTTAGCCAAATCAACTGAAGAATCCATTTTAGAAGAAAAGAACCGTTTTAACAAATATCATTTATTTGAAATAGTCTTAGTCACATATTTAGCATGAAGCTTAGTCCACAGTTCAGAAGTAGTTTTGGTTTCACCAATAGTCCTTATCACATTAGTAGATAAGTACAAGAAAATAGTACTCCATGCAACCTCTTCAAGTTCATTTTTCTTTGCAGGAAGTAACTCCACATGCCAACTATTATCTAGAGCCTTAACACATCTCATTTGCATTAAAATTGTCTTCATTTTTTGACTCCACCTATTAAAATCACCTCTTCTATCAAACTGTGTAACTTCAAACTTAGTAAAGGCCATTTAGTTATTAAGGGTGATACACACTCGTACCTGATTTATCTCAGATTTCCAAGACCTTGTTTGAGCTTTTGGACAAAGATTAATCTTCAGGGAGTTTAGGTGTATGGTTTAATCAAGGGAAAAATCAAGAAACCCTAATTTTTGAAAAATATTTTACAAAAATTAGAAAGATCTCACCCATCAAGTTTATAAAACTCGAAGTCTTTAGGTTTTGCTTAACAGCAGCTCCAAATGTTTTAGATTTGCAACATATCTATCTCTTTCTATAAAGATTCAGGTATCTTATTCTCAGTTATTGCTCTGATACCATTGAAAAGGCCTAGATAATATGATATTAAAACAAGCTTTCGAAATCACAATCAATCAGAAAGTAAATTTGTAGAAAATAAAAGATTGAACACAAGTGATTTCTTTCGGGACAAGATGGGGACAAGATTACAGATCGGTTCTTCCAACACAAGAGAAAAGTACTTATCTTTTCAACAATAAACTACAAAATCTATGAAGGATCATTCTAGAAACTTCAACATGCCTACTGAAACTACAACTATAAGAATCCTCTTATTCTTACAGTAACCACTCAGAATATACAGTTTTTAGAGGCTAAAAACACACATCTCAATTTCATATGATTTTTAAGAGAGAAGAAAATCACTGATCAAAACCCTAAATATTGAAAAGAAAAAAGAAACTCAACATTCGAAAGATAAAAAAGTGCTAAATGAAATGACATTATGCACGTATATATCCATTCGAACAGAAATGTCAAAATAAAGGGCTACGATATAGACACGTGTTGCCATCCTATAAAAAACGTTCCAACTTAAAAAAATGTGTTTCAGTAGTGCGACTTTACCTATATTTTGGGAACACATCACATATCACTGGTTTGAGCCTCAACATAGACATTTCTAGAAATGTACCATGTTGCCTCCATGGTGACTGCTAGGAGTTTCTATTTTTGCTATGTGAGAGCATAAGGAATATATGTTGATCCCTATTAGCACAACAGGAAAATTAGTGGCGAATAGCCAGGTGATTTGGCTATTTGATCCAAAAGGCCTTTGACCCGCTAAATTCCCATTACAATAAATGATAAAATTACCAATATATCCCTTCATTGTAAAAAAAACCCATGTAACCCAAATGTTAGAAACTCAAAATGGCCATAAAGAATTTAGCATGGACCACGAAATTGAAGGCCAAGAATTTAAATCTTGCCATCAAAATGACATGTGACCCCTTCTTTGTATCAAATTAATCTGAAAACAAGTGTACATAGTCCCACTTAAAGGTTAGAATCCGATTGGTTCTACGAAAAATTGTACCTATTGATTTTCAAGCGTGATGATTGAGAATGAACAGGAACAAAATCTTCTAGTACATGAAATAAAGTCGTCGAGGCATGTCCTCATAGCACCTCCAATGCTTAAATTAGAGAGATAACTTATGCATAAGGCTACAAACTAAAAATTATGTAGAAGCGTACCTAAATAATGAATTGGGGTCTTGTATTTATAGATGTAGGTAGTACATTCATAATAGGATTATATTAGTTGAGTATTCTTATCTGATTTAAGAATCTTACATAATGTGGACATTCGAGCTTTATCCTGTTTCTGGGACCAATCTTAGTTTGGTGATAATAGGATTGTAAATATATAGTCCTCTTGTATAAAAGAGTTGTAAATTGGGTAGAAGTGTAGGATTGAGGTGATTGGATGAGGTTAGGACACTTGGAAAGTGGAGTCCTTTTGAGTTAAGTAATGAGGGATGATGTGCGGCCTAAGTAAATTGCTTGGAGGGTATAGATTGTGTATGGTAAAGCTCATTTTTGACCATGCTCGAGCCCAATCATGGGCATTCCAAAAAGTGTTGAATCGGCCACATGACATCCTTGGGCACAAGTGCTCAAGTTAGTCAAATTTTGGATACATCACTGGCCCTTGTGCATCCGTTCCTGAGGTTCGAGTTTCGGGGGCGAGATGTACAAAGGACGAGATGTCGAGTTAGAGTTAGTGGGATTTAATCGAGGTCCTTGGGTATGTCCGTGGTATGATGTGCGAACTCATGGATGAGGTGCATATGAAGGTAGAGATCAATGCATAAAGTAGTGAGTGCTCATGTTAGATTCGAAAGTGAGTTGTTCGGGATAGAGTCCTTTTGCTGATGTGAACATTCCTCACCTCAAGCCCTCTTCGAGCGAGGATGGATGATGTGTCAGCTATGTCATCGATTGGATGCTTAACACATGGAATCAAGATCAAGGGCCTAGATCACCATTGGCTAGATAAGAGACATGTGGGTCCTGACCAAGGACCTAAATCGAAAGACTTTTGGCCTTCCTCGGTGGCATATAAATACACCACCTCTTCCTTTTTTTTCTCTACTTTTTACTCTTAGTAATCTTCTTATTAATTTTCGAGATCAACAAAATTTGTGGGTTTTGGGACATCGAGATTAAGGTAAGAGTTCAAGAACTTAAGTTATTTCTTTCGAAATTTTAATTTGGAACAAGATGTTGAGTAGTGATAGTGAACATGAATCCTCGGGGGTTGGGAACTACCCTCGAGGACTTAAGAACCTTGATCATACAAATGGTCATTCCTTTAGAAGCTTGACCTTGAGCATAAGGAGGACCAAACTAATTTAAGTATCCTGACAGCCCTTGTAAGTTTAAGGAGTATCTAGTATTATCGACGACTAGGGAGTTTGGGTTCATGCCAAATTTTAATATTAGAGCGCCCGAGCACGAGGATAGGACGGCTAGAGCTTGGGAGAGAAAGTTTGTTATTTTCAAAGATTAATTGAAGGGTGAATTTAGGTGACCCTTGCACCAGCTCTTTGTAGCCCTGTTGGTCGAGCATAATATGTGCTCGTGGCTGTTAGTACCCAATGGGTGGAAGATGTTCATCTATTTTTTTATAGCCTGATATTTGGGTATTCCGCCCTACCTCGCCCTTTGTAAGATGGTCTTTGAGCTGAAACAACTTTCTTGATTCTCATGCTATGCCTATCTTTCATCTCGGGGAGGGTTTAGGATCCCAAAGATGCCTAGCTTACTAAAATGGAAGAAAGAAAAGTGGTTATATGCTATTCCTAAATATCCCGATCTTTCTTTTAGTCTTCGATGAAAGATACTTGACACGAAGAGGTTTTGTGATGCTTTGGCATATTTTTAGTCTTTAGAGAGGGATAGATAGATATTAGAGGGTCTTGAGCCTCTGGTGTATGACCTAGATGACATTCTCAGGGATGACATCTTTAATCTCGCGGATGTGAAAGACGTCAAGGTTAGGACTTAAAAATTTTTTTGTTATTTTTTCTAGTTGATATTTTTATATATGTCTCGATCTTATGCTCATGCTAATGACTTGGTGAATTGTGCAAGAATGACGTTTGATCCTAGTGCATTACGCTGGGCTATGAACTCCAAATTGAAAGCCCCTAAAGTGGCGGCCCCTAACAGAAAAATGGGCAGAAGAGGGATTGGGAACGAACTACTGAGCCTCAAGGAAAGGCTCTGGACAGTCTTCAAACACTAGGGAATCTAGCCCTAATAGGGGGAAGGACTATGCCCTAAGGGACTACTCTTCGTTACGGTTGCACAATCAACACCTGAAGTAGTGGACCACTCGTCGTGTTAAACCCGATTTTTCTATTTTAGATAATTACCTCACTCGAGTGAAATTAACCCTAGTTAATTGATTTAACGCGCTATATCTCTATGTTGATTAAAATCAAACACCACATTCATTTTTGTTGAATGTATCACCTATGTTTAGGGGTATATCTCTATCTCTTACATAAACCTAGAGTATTTACTCCATGGTCTAAAATATACAAGAATTTCTCAATAATCCCACAAATCACTTAATACGGACATTTATTGGCCAAATAAATGAATAGCATGAAAATCAATAATGAATATACACAACATAAGTAATTTTAATATTAAAGAGCAAATATTAAAATTAATTAAAGTTAGGTCTAGCTACTACCATAAATCCAAATACAAAAAAATAGCCCATGTTATATAGATGATAACAAAGGAAGAAGATTCCTAATATTCATTACAAATTTGGAGAAAATAATATATTAAAGACAAGATGACAGAAAAACCCCATTTTGGTTGATTTTTGAAGCAATGTATGAATTTGTCTTGACTTTCCCCAAATGTTTCTCGAATTTCTTTGATCGCTTCTCCTTCTGCTCTAGATTTTTTTTCCAAAATACCAAGAAAAATCAAAAGAAAATGAAAAGAAAACAAGGGGAAAAAATGAACAAAAAAAAAGAAAGAAAAAATGGACATTGAAAGAAATCAAGCCTCGGCTACCATTTTCTATGTTTTAGAACCCTCAAAATCTTTCAAAATTTGCAACCATGGCCCTCGAGGTTTGAAGAAGCAATTAAAAAGATCCCCTGTTGAAAGCCAAGGTGTTATTCCAGTTTAGTCCTTTGCATATTTGTACACCAGGTCTCTCAACTTTGATCTTGTACAATTTAGTCCTCGAATTTTAATTTTCATTTCAATCACGTTCTTAATACATTGCATCCAAAGTCCTTGGACTTTTTACATTTGTGCATTTTGGTCCCAACGTTATGATTTTGCACAATTTCAATCATTTCCTTCGTTTTTTGCTTATTCTTTCCAATTGGTGATTCTTTCCCATACAAAAGCAAAAGCAAATATTACCCGATTGTGAATGGAAAGATGCTAGTTTTATCAAGTGTACAAAAAAACACAAATCAATCAACACCTGAAGTGGTGGATCTCGAGGATGAGGCCATCCCTTTAGTGTCCTTGGTGATCAAAGATTACAAATGATGTCATCTTGTCTCGAGCATTGTTGTTAGATATCGATGCGAGCTTGGGTTTGACGAGGGCATGAAAGCCATGGAGATGATGGCGCTGAAGGTAAGCTTGAGACTCGTGTGTAATTTAATTTTTCTGTATCTTTTTCTCTCGACGTTAACATTTCTTCGAATTTTGCAGACTTTACGCGTATCTTTTGAGTTTTCTTTGAAAGGAATGGACAAGTTCTATAGAATGGTTGGCTCAGTAAGGCCACCAAGCTTCGCGATAAGAACATTTCTGAGCATGAGGTTGCACTTGCCTTCGAGCAAAAGGAACGTGATGATGCTTAGACTGGAAAGAGGAAAGTGACCGACGAGTTAGGGTTCGTCAAGGATGATCTTGAAGAAAAGAAGCTTGAGATCGAGTTTAAAAATAAAGAGGTTGAGTTTGAGTTGGAAAAGCTCGAGGAAAAGCTATTGAGGAGTTCAATAGGCTTAAGGGTGAGTAATCGATGGGCTAGTACTTCCATGCTTTGAAAGAGGTATGAGTTTTTCTTTGGTCTAAGCTGCCAGAGGTTAGTCCTAAGAACTTGAAGACTGTTCCCAAGGTTGGAAAAAGCCTCATGCTATCCGAGGATGACGTCGATGATGATGAAGAGAATGGTGTCCTCGAGGATATGAACGTGGCCACCGAGCCTAATAATCTAGACTAAGGCCATCCCTCATTTTTTGTATCCCATCGATCAAATTTCAATTATGTAAACAATGTTTTGATTTTCTAAGTTCATGCCCAACCATCGAGGCCGTATTTTGTTTTTGAATAAAGTATATCCCTTTTTTGCATTCTTTTTAGCCAAGTGTTTATTGAAAGCCCAAGAATATCTAACTAAGAGGGGGTGACTTGGTTTTTAAAACTTTTTCGAAAAATTAACTTAAGATCAAGTACGTAATAACAAGAGAGATAAATTTAAATAGTAAGTCCAAATATGGAAGCAATAAGTAAAGAGGGATAGAGAATGCAAATAATATAATTATGGAGGTTCGATCCAACGTAATGATCTACGTACTCCGTTACCAAACTCTTCGGCATGAGCAATGCCAATTTCACTATGTTGATTGACTTGTGGTGTACAAAGCTTTCGGTGACTTACAAATAAAGAGCACTGATCTTTTTACAATGTTGAGCTTTTCGGGACCTCAACACGACCCACAATTTAAATAAATTTACAAATAAAATCTTCTCTTCTTAATGAATGATAAATTCAAAGTTGAGTACAAAAAGAAAAGCAGGCAAACACTTTAATAGATAGCAATGAATGAAGCTCAAGTATTAGGTGTGAAAATCTTTGATGTATGGAATGTAAGAGAAGTAGGCTAACATTTTAATATATAGCAATGAATAAAACTCAATGGTTAGATTTGAAAACTTTTATGAATGAAATGATTTTTAAAGTTAAGATCAATTAAAAGTTTTTCAAAAGAAGAATGATTATAAGATGATAAATTAATGCAATTTTAGCTCAAGAGTACCTCAATTGAATTCTCTAAGTTCTTGTAATAAATGGCAAATGAGTTGGTATTTATAGAAATGAAAAATTCCAAATTTTATGTCAAATTGGATGACCGGTCTGGTCGATCGCCAATTTTCGGATGACCAATATGACCGTTTGTACATGAAAAATTAGAGGTCAGAACGGTCAAATTTCGATCCGTTGGATTTTCCAGTCGATCATCGCCTTTGGTCGGTCGACCGCCACCGATTGATCGCCAAGCCGACCGATCGACCACCAAGCAGGCTGGTCGACCGCCCCGTAGTTTGGCTATCTTCTTTTGGCGTCATTTGTTTTACTCTGAGAGTTTTCAAAAAATATAATCTTTTGGACAGCATTTTTCACAAACTTTTCAAGATAAAAAATATTTTATAAGCCTAAGAGTTATTTTTAAAATTCATTTTTCACTTGATCAAATCATCGTATCCGAATCGCTTTTTAATGTACCAAGTTGTTTTTAATGTATGGAACGATATTGAGCTATTGCCATTTATGCTATATATCAAGGTGTTAGTACCTTTACATTCTTAACTAGAAAAAATAAGTATTTGATATTGCTCCAAAGTTTGGCTCTTAATTTCTTGAATATGGCTTCGATCTTGACTTTTTTCAAGAGTTCGATTTGTGATGATAGCTTTTGATCATTTGACGACCATTGATCAATTTTCCTTTGTACACATTTCTTTTGTGTGCATTTGAAAGACTATAATCACTTGAATTCAAATCGTTAGTAAATAAGACCAACTTGTTTGTTATAATCAAAACTCTGAGATTTCAAATTAACCATAGGTCAACATTTATCTCGACGATTAAGAATATAGTGCAGTTACTGATCTCAAGCATTAATACAGTTTTTATTTGAAGAATTAAGCTCAACACCTAATGCGAATGGATCAAACTCAAGCTCTAAGGCTAGATTTTATCTTGGTATTAAGCTTGATGATTTAGCTGCTCTTAATGTAAACCAAATAAACCCAATCTTAAATATTTGAGTTGAGCTCTTGAGCTCCACGACTAGGTCAAACCTAATTTAACTCGATGAAACTCGAGCTCTAGGTTAATATTTGATTTGAAGCATTAAACTCGACGTCACTATCGAACTTAATTTAAATTGAACAAACCCAAGATCCAAGCCTGGATTTGAATCAAAATAATAAGCTCGATGACGTCGTCAAACTTAGTGTAAATAAACAAATAAACTCGATCTTAATGACTGAGATTTATTCAGTATTGAGCTCGATGATGATGTCAAGCTCAATTTGTACTGAGAGGGATATCCGATGTATCCTGAGGAATAGACATCCCGAGTATATTACAATTTGATATTCAGAAGTATGATGTTTTTCAAACTTTGAGCCTACATCATCGAGAATTTTATTTAGCAGTGCTTGCCCGGGGTAAGGTTTAAGTGTGCTTGCGTAGGGAAAATCTTAGGTGTGCTTGAGCGGGACAAGGCTTAAGTGCTTACACAAGGCAAAGCTTAGACTGCTTGCACGGGGCGATGCTTAGGTGCTTGCGCGAGGCAAGACTTAGAGTGCTTGCATAGGGACATAGCTTGGAGTGCTATGTAGAATGGAAATTTAAACATTTATTGGGATAAGAACTCAACGATTATCAATCAAACCTAACTTCTATTTAAAAATAAATGAAGGCACGTAGGCCCGACCAACTAAAAAAGTAAAATCAATAGGGCATGCAAACATAACCAAAACAAATATGATAAAAAGAACAAAGTAAAATAAAATCAAATAAACCAAATAAGCTACCATGTAAGGTAGGGCAAACTACTTGTAATAAATCTTCAAATTATCAGCATTCCAAGGTCTCGAGAATGGTCTTCTCGAGATATCCCTCAGGCTGTATGCTTCTTTACGAATTTGTTGTATAACTTTGAAAGGCCATTCCCAAGTTGGCCCAAGTTTGCAGGGGTATGACCTGCTGCTTCTGCTCTTCTTAGTACTAGGTCTACGACCTTAAACATTCTAGATCTTACATGTTATTGTTGAATTGTCTTGCTATTCTTTTTTGATAAGACGCGACTCTTATGGCCGCTTTCTCACGTACTTCTTCAAGGAGGTCTAGGCGTTCTTGACCTCAAGCTCCAGTCTCCTGAAGTTAGAAAATTTGACCTCGATCAAAATCACAACTTCAACACCAATTGCCTGCAAGAATGAGGGTCTTACCCATCATTATTTTGTGAAATGTTCTATATGTCTAAAGTATAGAGGGTAGCTCATCAGGCCAATCACCCCTAGCATCTTCGATCCTTATTCGGAGGTCTTACAATATAATTCGATTTGTCGCCTTAGCAATGCCATTGCTCTAAGAATGTGAAACTGACGTCAAACGATGGTCAATCCCAAGGTTGATGCAAAAGTTTCTGAATTGAAAATTATCAAATTACCTGTCGCTGTCGATTATGAGGACCCTAGGTATCCCAAACCTGTATATAATGGACTTCAAAATGAATATCATAAGCTTGGGCTTTGAAATTGTTGCAAGAGGTTCTACCTCTGCTCACTTAGTAAAATATTCCACTGCTATGACGACGAACTTCAATTGATCTCTTGTCACATGGAAAAGGTCGAAGATAATTACACCTCATTGTTCAAAGGGAGCTAAATAGTGGATGGGGATAAGTCCCTTAGTAGGGAAATGGATGACGTTGTCGAACCTCTGAAACTTGTCATATTTCTTAACATAATTGAGGTGTCATTCTTCATGGTCAGCCAGTAGTACCCTATCTTATAAATTTGAAAGCTAGGGCTCAAGCTCCCTAGTGATTCCTACATACTCTTTCATGAACTTCAGCCATGGCCTGGGACTATTTTGAAGGTCTAAGGCACCTGAGATATGAAAATGTGAAGCTCATACGAAACAGGGCTTCCCTGATCATGTAGTACCTTGGTACTCAAGATTGGATACCTGCTGCCCGAGGATCTCCTCTTGTAAATTTTCATTACTTGTGAAGTCGATTATTGGTTCTATGCATGATGGCTCACGATCAATGTCCATGATGATGCCAGGTGTCTGACTTATGTTTGGTTCCATCACAATATTGATGTGGACTATCCTGTCAAGTCCATCTACTTCCATGAATATGAGTTTGGAGAAGGCATTAGCCTTACAATATTTAGCTCATGCGATTTTCATAATTTCATAATTCTTCAACGTCTTTGAAGATCATAAACTTTTAAACACTATAAACTCATTTTCTCATCCTTCCTTTCGAATGCACCTTCAATCTAACCAATCACAAGTTGCGAGTTGGTAAAAATCTTGATATGTTTAAGCTCAAGGTCGTGGCAAGCTCTAGAGTAATGGCAATGACCTTATACTCCACCTCATTGTTGGTGGCTTCAAATTCAAATCTAAGTGTACACTGAATTTTTGTGACCTTGTCTAGGTTGATAATATGACCCATACACCTGAGCTCGAGGAGTTAAATACTCCATCTACAAATATCTCCCGAGTGTCCATAATGGTGATCAGATTACCCCTAGCTCCTGATGCATAGGGTGAGTTCTGCTATGAAGACAACCAATGCATGTGCCTTAATAGAAGGCCGATGCTTGAACTCTATATGAAATTTACCAAATCAAAAGCCTATTTTAACAATCTTCCTAAGATGTCGGGCTTCTGACGTATGTGCTTCAGTGGCTGATTTGTGAGTACCACAATTAAATGAGATTGAAAAATATTGCCATAGTTTTCGTGCCACTATGACCAAGGCTAGAGCAAACTGTTCAGCCAATGTATATTTGGTCTCTATGTTAAGTAATACTTTACCTACATAGTAGATGGTTGCTGAGCCTGGTTAATCCTTTTTTTACCAATACTCCACTTACTGTATTTTAAGAAACAACTAAGTACAAAAATAAAGTATCACCGGGCTCAAATTTTGTGAGAACTGGTAGTGTTGCCAATTTTTGTTTGAGCTCTTGGAACACTTTTTCACATTCCTCATTCCACTCAATGCTTTGAATGCCCTTGAGAACCTTGAAGAAGGGAAAACATCTATCTCCTGCTCGAGACATGAACTCATTCAAGGTGGCAACCTGATGTGTCAATTTTTGAACCTCTCTTTTGCTCCTAGGTGGTTCTATGGATGCCAAGACCTGTATCTTGTCTGGATTGGCCTATATCTCCCTGTGTGTGATTATAAATACTATGAACTTTCCTGAGGCTACTTCGAATGCACACTTTGATGGATTAACTTCATCTCATAATTTTGATGTGTAGAAAATACTTCCTAGAGATCGGTAATATGTTGGTCAACCTGTTTACTTTTGACCACCATGTCATCAATGTAGGCCTCAATATTTTTCCTGATTAAATTGGCAAAGACTTTATTGATGAGCCTTTAGTATGTTGCTCTTGCATTCTTTAAAGCAAGGACATGACCTTGTAACAATATATGGTAGAGTCAACCATGAATAATAACTTTTCCTGATCTTCTTCAGTCATGAGCATCTAGTGATATCTAGAAAATATATCAAGGAAATTGTTCAATTTATGGCTCGATATGCTGTCCACAAGGTTGTCAATTCAATGAAGGGGATAACTATCATTGGGGCATGGGGCATGCTTTGTTAAGATTTGTGAAGTCAATATAAACTCTCTATTTACCATTGACCTTTTCTACGAAAATGACATTGGCGAGCCAATCGGGGCACTGACCTTTCGGAATAAACTGAGCAATAATAAGTTTACCAATCTCCTCATGTATGACCTCTCAATGTTCTGATGTAAACTATCTATTCCTTTGTTTAATTGGCTTAGCTCCTGGGTTAATGTTGAGTTCATGGACTGCAACCCCAGGGTTTATTCTAGGCATATCTACAACCCTCTATCAAATACATCAATGTTATGGGACAAGCTGCTAATAAGTTCAACCATGAGAGTAATGTCGAGATCCTGACCAACTGTCATTTTTTACCATGCTTGAGCTCGACCTCTATCAATTCTTCCACTAGAGCAAGTCTTCCTTGATGCTTGAGCTTGAGCTCACATGTTGAAAGTTGCATAACCTTAGTGTTTATTCCTTGAGCACTAGTAACATAGCATTGTATAGCCACTGCTTGGTCTCCATGCACAATCCCTATACCATTAGTTGTTAAAAACATCATAGAAAGATGGTAGGTTGATACAATGGCATTGATTTTATTGAGTAGTGATCTTCTAAAGATGGCATTGTAAGCCATCGAAGCCCAAACTACCTGAAAGGCTATAATTTCTTTCATCTGCTTATGATATGAGCCCAGGTGACAGGAATCTCGATGACTCCTTTAAGAATAATGACTCCATCTCCAAATCCTTGAAGATGAGTTTTTACCATTTTCAATTGATTAGTCGAGTATCATATTCGTGAATGCCTCATGAGAAAGTACATTGGTCGTACTCCTATTGTCGAACGAAATTCTCTTCACCTCAAAGTTAGTAATAATTGCAGATATGACTAAGGCATCATCAAGAGGAGATGATCTACCTTCTAAGTCCTTTGAGCTGTCCTCAAATTTGAGGTATATTGTCGAGCATATTGCTTATACCCAATGTTCGAGTCTCTCACCAAGGCTATACTCTCAACAATAATGTTAATGGTTTCTACTGTATGTTGACCACTGCCCCCGGCCTCAGGGGCCTTCCTCTTGTTATGATCATTCCTTTGTCGTTGTCATTATCGATACAAGTCCCTAAGAATCATCTTTTGATAAGAGCCTCTATCTCTCGCTGTAAGGTTTTGCAATCTTCCATGGTATGCCTATTGTTCCGATGAAAGTCAAAATACTTTCTCTTGTTTCTAGTATCAGGAGGAGATCGCATCCTTGAAGGCCATTTTAAGTTCTTTCATGTCTTTGATCTCCATCAAAATATTGGACATTGAAGTGTTCAACTGGGTGAATGATGTCAATGGGACCTCCAACCTCAATTTACCCCAAGGAATATCTGGTCTTGGACTTGTATCATGGTATCTCTTGTGTTCGAGTCTCTCATAGGTCCATTTTCCTTGGATTCAAGGTTTTCTCTATATGGATGTATTTTTTAACTCGGGCGAGTAGCTTGATCACCGATTTTGGCAGTGTTTTTAACAAGGACATTTTGAATGTCTTACACTTTATAGCATATGTGAGAGTGGAGACAACAGTTGTAATATATAGGTTAGGTATTTGGAGTTTTTCTTTATTGAACCTTGTCATAAAATCACGTAGGGATTCATTTTGTCCTTAGAGAAGTTGTGTGAGGAAAGCGGCAGTCTTCGTAATGTGTTTACTACTTGTGAAGAAGACAAAGAACTTATTAGCCTAGTTTATGAATCAAGCAATGAAATTGGGCTCTAAAGTAGATAATCAATCCTTAGTAGCATTAGTCAAGGTTTGCGAAAAAGCCTTGCACATCACTAGGTTTAGATCAACTTGTAAATTCATGATGTCGATATATACATTGAGATGGTTGACTCAGTTGATAGGCCCGTTGTACTCTTTTATACAAGGATACATAATGGATATAACAAGATCTCGGGAATGAATGGGTTGAAACCAGTTGACCCCTGAAGTTGACCTACCGGTTGAGCCCAAGGTCAAAAAAGGTATGGCCAAGGTTCCTGTACCACCAATATCGGAAAGGGAGCTAAAGCTTGAGCATTGTCCATAAAACCACCTTGGGGTTAGCGCTGGATGTGAATTTCTTTAACTTATTGAGTTATCATCGTAACTTGTTGTCAAAGCTCTTCGGATGCTTTGGGAGAAACAACTATTGGTTAAGGTGTTGGTATTCCTGATGATTCTTCTTACGACACCAGAGGATCCTCAGTGGGGGGGTTGATTAGGAGTGGATAAGCTTGTTGGAAGGTGTCATGTACGTGTGTCATGGCTTTTGGTAGCGTTTTCCCTAGACAACATCATCATGCTACCTAATATCATACCTATTGATTTTCGAGCTTGAAAATTAGGAATGAGTACGAACAAAACTTCCAGTACCTGAAACAAAGATGTCAATGTGTGTTCTCGTGGCCCTCTGATGCTTAAGTTAGCGAGAATTTATGTGTGAGACTATAAACTGAAAATTATGTAAAAATGTACCTGAATAATGAATTGTGGTTCTATATTTATAGATGTAGGTAGTATATTCCTAATAGGATTTTGTTAGTTGAGTATCCTTATCTGATTTAAGAGTCCTACGTATGGTGGACATTGGAACTCTATCACAATTGTGAGACCATCTTAGTTTGGTGATAATAGGATTGTAGAGATAGAGCCCTTTTGTGTAGAAGAGTTGTGAATTGGGTAGGTGTGTAGGATTGAGGTGATTGGATAAAGTTAAGACACTTAGAAAGTGGAGTCCATTTGTGTTAAGCAATTAGGGGTGATGCGTGGCCTAAGAGAATTGCCTGGAAAGTATAGATTGTCTATGGCAAAGCTCATTCATGACCATGCTCTAGACCGAGCATGGGCGTTCCAAAAAGTGTTGAATTGACCACATGACCTCCTCAAGCACAAGTGCTCGGGGTAGACAAATTTTGGATAGATCACCGAGCAATGTAACTTTTTTCAAATTTGTGTTTATTTTTTCTTCCTTTAGTTCATTTAGGTTAGAAATTGTTGATATTTAGTATAAAATATTGTTGGGTAGTATTCTGAATCTAAATTTGTGCTTTGTTGTCTAAATTTGAATTTAAGTTGATTGTAGGTTTAAATTCAAAATTTGTGTTCTTCATCGACCCCATCGATAAAACAATGTTCTTCAATGACTAGAAAGGTCCATGATTCAATCGTCACCAACTATAAGGGTATTTAATCATTATTGACATTTACAATCGGTGAGGAATGTTCCTCATCGATCTTGTTCGTGTGGAATTTTTTTTCAAAAACTATGCTTAACTGATCTTATGTTTAAAATTTACTTATTTAAGTTACAATTATTCATGTAAATGAAATTTCCTCCTTATTTTCTTTAACGATCTCGGGAGGTCTGTGTGTAGCATTTATCTTCAGAATAATATCATTCTCTCAAGTTATCTCCATTCTCCACTGTGTCCTAAAAATCATAATGTTAATGTCCACTTCATGCATTGTTTCATGTTCATTCTCAAGAATATTATTCCTTTCAAGAGATACACAAAGAGGATAACTGTGCTTTTGATTGAGGTCCATCAGCTACTTCAGTTTCATGTCTAAAATAATATTTAAGGGTGGAACTAAAAATTGTGTATTTCTAGGAAAAAGAAATTTGAACTCCATCTCATATTCAAATGAATCAACGCTAAGGAGGTTTTGTACATCACGGAATATGTTCGTATACGATATACATATACGAGTTTTGCAAACCTTCTGCATTATTCCAACTCCATTTTCATGTCCATCAACATTGGTCATTCCTTACAAACTCACTAAATTAACAAAACAACGAGGATTGTAAAATTCATATTTTCATTTTAACATGAAATTCAAAAAACGTTAGCTAAGTACCACTGTTCAAAAATTCATATTGTAGACTTTTTTTTTCAACTAATCTATGCAAAAATTCACCAATTTGTCCAATAATTAGTGTTTATGTATCTAAATATGCTAAAATAAGTAGACATGTGATTTAAAAATTATAAATGAAATCCAAACTAACGAAATGCATGGAAGTGAAAATATTCTTACCAATACAAAATATTGAAATGTTGGCTTCTAATAGTTGTTCGGGAGATGTTTGTATGAGTTGTAAGAAAATATTAAAGATAGAATTGAAACTATGAGGACTTAGTATTGGAGATGGTGAAAATATCCATGAAGTTTATTTAATATTTGAATTGGATTTATGGTGAGATATCAATTATCTTTTTGCAATTGAGCCCTTATTTGACAATCATTATTTGAAAATTGGTTTTTCTATATGCTTGTTTTCAACCACTGCCGCGGAAGCTTACTCCAAGATCTTTAATTCAGTGATTTTCGGGCTCAGTTTAATGTTACCAGTCTCAACCAACAACCAATCCCATAGCTCAACCCACAACCAATCACTTTAATTGCATCTTATTCTTTCACCCACAAAGGACAAAAATATGGTGGTTTCTTGCTAGCTACAAAGGAGAAGAAAACAATAGTGGAAGAAGGTTAGACTCAAGAAAAAAACATGGAGAGAATAACAAAGCAGCATTCTCTATTTTCTTTCACAGCAAAGCATACGCACACATCAGCCAATGGCCCAAGGGTAATGCAGGGTTATATAGAATTAGGTTGTAACCAACATGGGCCAAGTATCAAGGTAATGGGCCAAAGTAATAGAACTAGGTTGTAACCAAAATGGGCCAAGTCTCAAGGTAAATGGGCCAAAGTTATAAGAGCCTCCACGAAGCAAATATTTGGGGTCATAAGTAGCATTAATAACTTAATCTACTTTTAACGGTTCACGTTATTTTTGGATCAATCATTTAAATTATGTTGTTGATTATTAAAGGTCAACGTCTGTAAAATATAATTCAACTGTTTCACATCTTTGCCTGAGATTTATTGGGTATTAAAACCCAACAATCACATATTCATACAATAAGATATACAATATGTAAATTCAAAACTTTTAACAACTTTTTAACAACATATTCTCCGGAAGTTTTGTTAGAAATTGGTTTTGAAAGATTGAAATTTGGTTAGGTCATAAAACCAAAACTTGGAAATGTGGCTTTTGTGTCAACTTCGACCAAATATTCGGACTTGATTCGATGATTAAATTACAAATGTAAATAGACCAATTTGTTTTACTCATCGAGTAGATCGTCGTGGTATATTTGGAATTTCAAAACCAATTCCGGATGAATGAGAAATTGCGGTCCAAAGTTGGAAAGAAAATAGAGGAAGCTACTTGAAAAATTGACTAAGGCTGTTACTAGCTTATCCTTGGGTTGTCGTTCGAGCGACAGGCTAGTGACAAGTTAGAGGAAAAGTCACTACTTTTATCGCTTGAGCTAGGCGATGGTGACATGCTAGCAATAGTGAATGGTACGACCTTTGCCAAGAGTTGCTGAGTTTGAGACGCGACACTTCATTCACAAACCCTCATCCTCTATATAGGACCCCTTGGATGTCCCTTTGCATCCGATATCATACTTGCATTGGGCATTGCATAAAAACTCTTGCAAATCACTTCCAAATTCGTTCAAAATCTTTTTCTTCTTTATAGAGAGAAACTTAGTCGAAAGTTCGCCGTAACTTATGGTTTAAAGTGCTTTTACCATAAGTTGAATCCATTGTGTTTTGGGAGACAAGTGCCGTGAACCATGAGTACCGTTGCGGGGCAATTTTATAAAATCACTTCCCTCGAATTGTTGTTCTTCTTCTTCCCTTCTTGATTTTTTGGTTTTCGTTGGCAGTTTACATACTACATTTTCAACCCTTATTATATAGTTTAGTCATGCTCCTGCGGATTAAACTTTTTTTTATTTGTTCGATATACAACAACTATTTCACCTGCACTTATATTTAGCCCGCATCGCCAATAATTTTAAGACAAAATTTTGTGTTTGTAGTTGTTGTTATCTTTTCTCTTCATCTTGGAATACACATTCATGTGATATTCACTTCTTTTGATTTATTTACGTTGAAATTCTGTCTGTGTAATAGAAATGGCCACCATTGAGGCTACGTCGAGTCAAAATGGTTCAAACAATGTGGTTTCGCCAATGGCTATACCACTTCAAAATACTGCAATCCCGCATGGGGAAAAACTAGAAAAGTTTGGAGGTGTAGACTTCAAGAGATGACAATAAAAGATGTTCTATCTTATCACTCAAAACTTGGCAAAGTTTCTGAAGGAAACTACATCGGGGGTACAACTCATCATGTGTGTGCAAATAAGGCGATGTTCTCAAATTATCAAAAATTGGACGGAGAACAACTCTTCATGGGGAACTCTGCAAGTTCCAAAGTTGAAGGACAAGGGAATGTCACTTTGAAGATGACATCTGGCAAAGAACTCGTCCTCAACAATATCCTACATGTGCCGGACATATGGAAGAATCTAGTGTTCGGGTCTCTACTTAGTAAAAATGACTTTAAGCTTGTATTTGTATCTGATAAATTTGCACTCACTAAAAATGAGATGTATGTAGGAAAGGGATACATGTGTGATGGAATGTTCAAAATGAACGTTTTTACTAATTTACCAAGGCAAAGCATTATGAATAAAACTTTAAATTCCGTTTATATGCTTGAGTTATCTTGTTTGTGGCATAGTCAATTAGGACATGTAAATTATAAATTTTTGCGTAAACTTATGAATCAAAGTTTTATTCCGATGCTTAAGATCGATCCTAATCATAAATACGAAGTGTATGTTGAAGCAAAATTGGCTAAAACACCGTTCCACTCGATATAAAGGAACACTACACCTTTAGAGCTAATACATAGCGACATTTGTGATTTGAAATATGTTCAAACTAAAGGTGGCAAGAAATACTTTGTTACTTTTATTGATAATTGTACAAATTATTGTTATGTCTTTCTTTTAAGAAGTAAATATGAGGCATTGAATACCGTTAAGCATTATAAGATGGAAGTTGAAACTCAACTTGGTAAATGAATATAGAATATTTGTAGTGATAGTGTAGGTGAATACGAGGCACCGTTTGAAGAATTATGTTCCGAATATGGAATTATTCATCAAACAATGGCACCATAATTTCCTCTATCTAATGCTGTTGCTGAATGGAAAAACCGAACTCTTAAGAAAATGATGGACGCCATGTTGTTGAGTTTGGGGTTGTTTCAAAACTTGTGGAGAAAGCTATTTTAACAGCAAATAGTATTCTTAATAGGATATCCCTTAAGAAAATGGAAGAGACTCCATATGAATTATGGAAAGGTCTGATTCCTTCCTACCAATACTTGAAAGTGCGGGGGTGATTGGCTAAAGTTGAAATCCCTAAGCCAAAACAAGTAAAAATTGGTCTCAAAATGACTGATTGCTTATTTATTGGATATGCTAAAAATAGTAATGCATATCGATTCCTTGTACACAAATTCAGAATTCAAGATGTACATGAGGAAACCATAATTGAATCAAGAAATGCGTCATTCTTCGAGAATGTGTTTTCTTGTAAGGAAAAGAAAAATATAAGTTCAAATAAAAGAACTTATGATAATATAAATGACACTTCAAATACGGAAGAACCAAGGTGTAGTAAAAGGGCAAGAATATCAAATTTTTTTGGCCCATATTTTCTAACCTATATGATAGAAAATGATCCAAAGACTTTCGATGAAGGTATGTCTACACTGAAAGCACCACATTGGAAGGAAGCTATCAATAGTGAGATAGATTCGATAATGCAAAATCATACTTGGGAGTTGATTTGTTTAACTCCCGAAAATAAGCTTTTAGGGTGTAAATGAATTTTTAGAAGAAACTTAAACCGGATGGATCCATTGACGAATATAAGGTTAGGTTGGTTACCAAAGGATATAGGGAAAAAGACGGACTCGACTTCTTTGATACCTACTCACCCGTAACTAGAATCACTTCGATAAAGTTGTTAATTATGATTGCAGCAATACACAACCTTGAGATTTATCCAATGGATGTGAAAATGACATTCCTGAATGGTGAGTTAGAAGAGAAGATATACATGGAATGACCTGAAGGGTTTGTCTCTCCTCATTACAAATATAAGGTTTGTAAACTTGTTAAGTCCTTATACGGATTGAAACAAGCTCCTAAACAATGACATCAAAAGTTTGACAAAACGATATTGTCAAACGGATTTAAGATAAATGAATGTGATAAGTGTGTATATATAAAACATACACCAAATACTTATGTAATTGTGTGTCTATATGTAGACGACATGTTGATAATGGAAAATAGTCACGAACTAATGCTAAACACCAAGAGAATGCTAATGAAGTATTTTGATATGAAAGATATGGGCGTTGCTAATATGATACTAGGGATTAAGATCTCTAGAACACCGAAAGAAATTGTACTTCCCTAATTCATTACATTGAGAGTGTACTGAAGAAGTAAAATATACTTGAGGAAAGTCCTACGAAAATTCCTATTGACTCAAGTTTACACTTAGTCAAAAATACGGGCGAATGTGTGTCACAACTAAAGTATTCATAGGTTATAGGCAGTCTAATGTATATTACGAATTGCACTTGACCGGATATAATATGTGTTGTGAATAAATTTAGTAGATTCACAAGTAATCCAAGCGATGATCATTGGAAGGCTTTAAATAAGGGTTCTTAGGTATTTGAAGTATAACTTAACATATGGATTATATTTCACAAAATATCATGCGGTATTGGGAGGATATTGTTATGGGAATTGGATATCCGACATGAAGAATTCCAAGTCTATTGATGCGAATTGGATATCCGACTGCAATATTTACCATTGGTGGAGCTGCTGTATCATGAAATTGACAAAGAAAAAGTATATAGCTCGATCAACAATGGAATCAGAGTTTATTGCTTTGGATAAAGCTGGAAAAGAGGTAGAATAACTTCGTAACTTTCTAGAAGATATTCCATGTTGGCCCAAACCAGTACTTGCGATTAGTATACATTGTGATAGTCAATCGGCTATTGGAAGGGCTCAAAGCAATATATATAATGGTAAGTCTAGACATATACGTTGCAAACATAATACCATTAAGCAACTAATCTCTAATGGCACCATCTCCATAGATTATGTGAAATTAAAGGAGAATATTGGGGATCCACTTACGAAAGGTTTACCTAGAGATCAAATACGTTGCCTATCAAAAGGAATGTGATTAAATCCTACTACATAAGGATCTTTGTAATGGCAACCCTACCTTGTTGACTGGAGATCCCAAGATCTTGGTTCAAATAGACAACTAAGTTATGAAGATTTAAAGAAGCACTTAGAAAATTATTTCCTAAATCATTCCTATGATATTAAAGTGTTTTCTGCAGAATGATTAAAGGTTAAGATACCCTTTTAATGATTTCTATATCTTGATTAAATCAAGTGGAGTAGAGAGGAATACTCTTTATAAGAGGTCACCTATATAAATGTGAAATGGGGCCGATTTAGTGAGAATTATTCAAGACTTAAATTTTCTAAACACTTATGAAACCCAAGAGGGTTCAGGGCCAAAATGAACCAAGTTATGAGAACTATAAACGGATTAGGGAAGACATCTGTGTGAGTATTTTTGTCTTGGCTTACACTAATGGCTAAATGGTTCAAGACATTACGTTCACCAATTGGCCAAGTAAGTTCGATAGTATTTTACTAAGGAAGGTTCAAAGTCGGAATCTACCTTACTTGATGCAGTGTTTTTTTGCCAAATATTTGAACTTGATCCATAAATAGATCAACTTGTTCTACTCATCGAGTAGATCGTTATGGTATATTTGAAATCTCAAAATCAATTCCGGATGAATGAGAAATTGTGGTTCAAAGTTGGGAAGAAAATAGAGGAAGCTGCCTAGAAAATTGACTAAGGCTGTTGTTAGCTTATCACTGGGCTGTAACTCGAGCGACGGCTCGAGAAAAAGTCATTTTTTTATCGCTCGAGTGAGGTGATGGCGACATACGAACGCATGTCGCAACCTTTGGCAAGAGTTGCTGAGTTTAGGGCGCGACATTTCATTCACAACCCCTTATCCTCTATATATAGGATACATTGGACGACCCTTTTGCATCCCATATCATATTTACATTGAGCATTGCATAAAACCTCTTGCAAATTACTTCCAAATTCATCTAAAATCATTTTCTTTTTTGTAGAGAAAAACTCTGTCGAAAGTTCGCCGTAACTTGTGGTTTGAAGTGCTTCTACCACAAGTTGAATACGTTGTATCTTAACAGACAAGTGTCATGAACTGTGAGCACCGTTGTGGGGTAATTTTGTTTTAAGGAAAGAGTGAAAATTAGTTGCCTTGAATTGTTCTTCTTTTTCTTCTTCAATTCTTGATTTTATTTTTCATTTGTAGTTTTCATACTACATTCACTTTCACTATATTATAGTGTTTAATCACACTCATGCGGATTAAACTTTACCTTTTGTTTGTTCGATTTACAACAACCCTTTC